>BLKR01006842.1:0-49016 GCA_011170035.1 Teleogryllus occipitalis | reverse complement strand
AGGAGATGGAAGAAAAGTTAAGGATGGCGATGTCAGAGGGCGGACAAAAGGAGAAGGGTGGGTGGAGGAAATTAAGAGGAGGGGTGGTTTTGGAGAAGAAAAGTAGAGATGGAATGCAAGGAGGAGATGGAGGAGAGAAAGAAGGTGGGTGAGGTTATGGAAGGATATATAAAGAATGAGAGCACATATTGGAAGTAGGAGAAGGAAAGGACGACATCGGGGAGAGGGAAATATAGGAGGAGGCAGGCGAGCCGAAGAGGGCGGTGAGGAGAGGAGAGTGGGAAGACGACGATGAGGGCGAAAGGGGAGGGAGAGGAGGATGAGGAGGGGGAGGGGCCGGCGCCGCGAATCAGAGAAATAAAAAATCAAACCCTGTGACGGATTTGTTGGCGCGATGCCACGTTGCGGCGAGCGCGCTTCGTCTTTTTTTCTTTCGATTATATTATTGTGTGCTACGAGTCTTAACGAGAAGCTGATGCTCCGATCCGCGCTGTTTGAACCCGCCTGGCGTAGGGCGCGTCGGGGTGAGGGGTTGACTACAGCTACAGATGTGTCCCAGAAGCGCCTGCGAGTCCACGAATTACGGGGCACTAACTAGACGGTACAATTACTGAGGGATTCTTCTTTTTTTCTTGACGTGTTTGATGGCTGATTTGTCTTGACGAGCTGTTGATACGAACGGCTTTGTTTTTACATTCACCGAATTGGCTCGGACGTTCTTATAAGTGAATTTCACGACCCACTATGTAACATAATTCATTAAAGATTCTAGGGATACTTCTTATGGTTAATTCTCACTTCCAATTTGTAAAGAATACTTTTGTTATAATTTCCAATGAAACCATTTTTAAAGTTGTGAAATATGATTATTTGTTAATTAAAATTTGATAAATTATATTTAAATCCTAATAACAGTAATTTTGTAGTAATGGAGACTAAATAATTCAACTGGTGTTCTATATCACAGTGAACTTTTTTTATAGTCTCTAATTATTTAATTTGGTATCAGCTCTTGTTGAAAAAACTTCATTGATATTTAATTTCAGACTATACATAATTGAGAATCGCTGCTTGTTTAATGCTTTCATCTTAATTCTGTACTTAGGGTCTTCATACCGTATTTCCATACATAAACTGTGTCTGCAATAAATCGCTTTCAAGAACTTTATTTTTATGTCTGTATTCTTGAACCTTGAAATCACGTATCATCGAATTTATGTTCATTTTTGATATCATTGTTTCTTGATTTTCAATGCTTATTGGTAACTGATCATCCACGTTCTCAGGATTTTCATGATGTAGTCACAGAAACATAACTCATGTGTTTATTTGTGGTTCTCTTCAATTTCTTCAAGGCAGCAAAATTTCTGTGATACCTTGTAATGTTAAGGTCATCGCCGTATGTGCCGTATCGTTGTATGTGTTTAGATCATCGCCGAGATTATGAATATTAGCAGAAAATTCTGGTAAACATAGTTATTTGATTGCTAGTGATGGGAGCCAGCCAGAATCTGTGACTTATATTTCTTGGCAGGTTTAAATGGGTTCAAAACGCTTTCTTTTTTCCTTCAAGTATGTCGTTTCTTTACTTTATTAGAAATGAAGAATGCGATACCGAACACTCGATGGCATTATATTTCACGTATTTATATTTTGTGACTATAGTTCTAATGGATTTGCCCGTATGATATATGCTAATTATTTGAATACATCTTTCAGGGTCTTTTTTGTTTTCTCGAGAAAGTCTTTGATGCCAAGTTTATTAATAAACTATTGATGTTTCCTTTGGAACGATCTCAACGAAAAATATTCATTTCTGTGTTAATGAATATATGTTTCGCAGTCCTTAGAGAATAATAACAGAGTTTATTGAGCTTTGAAAACAATAATTGGGTTTTCAGCATTATTGATCATGGTAAACGTTCTTAATAGTAGATAAAAACAGTACAATAGATTTATTTGTCGAAATTAAGTCATTTTAGGTATTTAACAGTAATTATTTTTCATTAATAATAATAATAATAATAATAATAATAATAATAATAATAATAAGGGCATAATAACATCAACAGCTGTTGCATGCGACATTTTAAACATTTCTAAAATCAATTATATTGCTGAAAAATATGAAATCTACCTCACGCAGTGTGAGCCAGATTACTGAGCCAACTATTCACATTTATTGCGAATTATAAACAAACTTAAAATATCTAAAGAAATTGTAATATTCAGACAAATCTGAATTATATTAGCAATTTCGAATGCAATCCAGGATCTAGAAAAAAACTGTGAAAAATAATGCATGAAAAATTGTACTTCGCCTGAACACTTAAAGAAGTGTGGCATGATCCACACTTGTTCTCTTTCTATGTGCATATTATCATCTTGTAAACAATCTGTATTACTGTGTATTTGGCTGAATCTGCAAAACTGTTAAAAATGGTACCTCCCTGAACAACACTTCAAGAAGTGTGGTTTGTTCCACACTACTTCTCTTTTTATGTAGTGAAATATTTCTTGCTCTACATACTGCCTTCCTCAGAGTATGATGTATATGAAACTACTATAATATCAGGTGTTTTAATTTTGTTTTCCATGTTCTTCTCATTATATTTCTTTGTATGCCAATTCGTATATCCAAATTATATATATATATATATATATATATATATATATATAAAATTTATATTTATTAATATTAATTATATTATAATTATATACATACATAATTTTTCTTATCTATTCTAAAGACTATCGTTTTCCAATCTGCTCGGTACTGTTAAAACGAATCTTACCGAATGCACATATTCATTAACACTCCTGTTTCCCAGCAAAAGACAGAATGTTACAAGATATATATTTCTTGAAAATCGTTCTAGGATTTCGGAACGACGTAGCAAAACATTTTCAATTCTGTGTTAATGAAAGTGTATTTCACACCCCTTGATATCTCTCTACAGGTTACTGAAGTTATAATTAGTTTACAGAGTTCTGAATTAATTAAATGGATATTATGATAAAAATATGCCTATTTTTAAGTAGACATCGATGAAATAATTATGCAGCTTTCTCTTTTAAATATGCAATAATACATTAGTGAGAAAACATTTCTGCAAAATATTGTATTTTAATAATTTTTTCATTTTAATTTATTTTAACGGATATGCAATAATATCCGTCCGTACCCTTCCTCTTGAAAATAGATAAATCTTTTTCATCTCAAAACTATTCCGAAGGCTTATTCAGCATGCTCGTTAGTTCAAACAAATCTCTCTCATGGCACTGAACGCAGAATTTGTCTTTCGGTAATTGGCCCTCCTGTTTTCCAACGAACGCCGGAATCTCGCGTGTATTACTTTTCTCGGAGATGTTTCTCTCTCCCTCTCAGACTTACGAGCCAACCTCGCGCGTAGTCCACCTCCACTAAAAGACGAGCACACAGTCGCCCTCTTGTTCCCTGCGACAGTGTCCTCTCGATGCGCGATACCCTTCTTTTATTTCTGCCTCTTCCTGTCAAGGCGACGACCACGAGCCACACGCATAAGCTTCTCCTTGTCCTCTTTTTTCCCTCCTTTTGGTCTCTACCAACGCTACTCTGCGACGCGAGCGTACCTTTCCTTCGAAGGCTGCACACACGCGCGCGCGCGCACACACACATACACCCACACGTGCTCAGGCTATGACCGCTCCTTAGAAGCGGACGACATCGTTTTATTTTCTCCGGGGGAGAAAAAATATTCTCATATCCTGTGCGGAATGAACGTATCTCTCCTGTCATAGTTAAGGAGATGGAACTTTTTAAGGCGCGGTGTGAGGGGGAGGCGGGGCATGGAAGCTGCGAGGGGGAGGGGTGGGGCGGGGCGGGGCGGCGAGGTGTGGACCGCGTTGATGACGCCACGGTCAAGACAGAGCAGCCTCTTGTGCAGCCGGAGACCCTACCTTTTACGGGTTACGGCGAGGGATAAAGGAGGCATTGATCTGCAGGTTAAGGGGCTCCCAGCCGGTCAGGGTCCCCTCTTTCTGGCGTCGAGCGCCACGGAATCACCTTGACTCGTGCACGGGGCGGTGGCGGCCATCTTGTCGAGTTCTCGCTATCGTCGGGTTGAAGGACGTGGTTTTGAGTTATTTCGAACATCGGCGGAGGAAATGGATGGCCCAATTAAAATTCACGTGTTTGGTGGTGGCGATAAAGAGGATGATTAAAGAGACGCGAGATAGTTATGGAAGGTCTTTGTGGGCTGTCACAGTGCTGGCCGGCTATCGGAAAGCTGACAGATGTCTTTCCTTCTTTGTCTAGCTACGAGGCTAAGACAGCAATAAAGATATTCGAAATTTTAGGATTTATTTGTTTTGATACTAGCATTGTAGTGGTGCTCCGAAATGATAATGTGGAATTACATTTACGCAAAAACGCGTTCTTAAAATTCTAATGCTTTTATATCAAATCGGTGCTATTTAGGAAACTTTTCTTTAAATTTAGTATCCCATTTCATGCTACTGAAATACATTAGACATAAAATATAAGAAAACCGCCCAATAAATTTTAGTGAATGTTTTTAAAGTCATCAGCATAATTGCATTGCACACATCGATGTTGTTTTTCGTGGAATAAACAAATATTAACATTCTGGCATATAATATTTTCGATTTGTAATGGTCATGACCGACGAATTAATACCAATAAAAATATTCCGCTCTGCTCTATTGCATCTCGATATTGTGCTATATTTCTAGTTTAAAACATTATGGTAAATTTTCCGCACTCCGTGCCAGATTGCACAGTTGCATAACAAAACACAGAATACACAGATTATAATTTCTCTTTATAACAGCACCTCTTGCAGTCTTTCTCAACGGGTGGGATGTTTCTGGAAGGTACGACATCTTCTAGAAATAGAAGCCTACGTTTTAATTCCTGCAAATTAGCTCTTTTAGCAGCGAGAGCTTCGACCGTCCCGCCGTGGACTCACGTGTATTTAACGTATCTTTTTATGTCTCCTCGTTCCTCCCGAAAGCGTAGCTTAACCCCTTACTTATTTTGCCGCGCGCTCCCCCGGCATCTTTTTGAGGCATAAAAGCGTCTCCCGTTTTATTTCTGCTCGTAACGATGATACATACTAAAGTCGTCCATTGATTCAATCTAATTAAATGGCCGACAACGTCATATCTTGCTTTCCCTCTTCGTCTCGTCTGTCTTTCTATCTCTCTTTCGCGTGCCTCCACGCTCGCTGTCCCTTTCTCGCCCTCTGCCTTCACCCTGCTCGCTCGCATCACCTCCACCTTAAACTCCACCGCAAGTAATAGTCAGATATGAAGTTGTTAAAGTGAAATGACTTCAAATACTCTCAATTACCTGCCCTAAAAGGGGAAAGGTAATAGCATCTCTCCTACTTAGATAGCGGTGGCGGGGAAGGGCGGGCGGAGCGGAGCGGGTAACGGCGGGGGGGGAGGGGCGGGGCCAGGGGTAAGGGCGGTCGGTCGCCCGGCCGGGGCGAAGGGGAGGGCGGGTCTTAATTGAAATCCCGCCCTCGGCACCGCCTCCGCCTCGCTCTGTCTCTCTCCCTCCCCCCTCTCTCTCTTATTCCACCTGAAGTTCTGTGCTGCGAGGGGGCGGGGGATGAAGTTACAAACCGAGTGAGGGAGGCCGGAGTCGGGCGGAGGAAAGCCAAGGGGTTGTTCGGTCGACCGGATGGAAGGTGGAGGATGTGGTGACGACCGGTGATTGTGGCAGTGGGCGTGGCGGAAGCAACTAACTTGGTGGCCGAGGTGACGGCGGTAATGGTGGAAATATTCGTTTGAGGAGGTGTGGTTGAGGTCAGCGACATTCGTCGATGCGGGAGTGACATATTCACCGAAGGGGGTAGTCTGAAAGGAATGGTAGGTCAAGAAAGCAAGTGAAGATGGGAGATATAATGATGTTAGTGTAGCTGTGGTGGCGGAGTAAACTCATCCAAAGAAGAACTGTTTGGCAACATTCGATGATGGTAGCGGCGAAGACGATATTCTCTGCCAATAGAGAAGCGGAAGACAGCGAGAGTTGGAGCTAAGATAACCTTGGTAATAGTGATAAATTAGCAAGTAAACGTACCGACCAAGATGACAGAGGAATACAGAAACTAGGCGGAAAATGCTGTGTGCCATCGTCGTGTCATACAGAATAGATGAATATGACGAAGTTAGAACCTCTATTGCAGCCTTGGTAGCGATAGTGACTTACAGCACCCCTGATTATCAAAATCATTCAAATTGCTGCAATGATGCGATAAAAAATAGGGGAAGAGTGGAGGCGATTACAAGAAGTGTGACAACCAACAACAGTGGCAGCTCAGAAAAAGAAGAAATCCATCGAGAAAGTAGAACAACGATGGCAACGAGGAAAATATTTTCCTCCAGGGCGGTGAAGATGGCAGGCGCTGAAAGGGTGGCAACGGCAGCAAGCATAGCGGGAGAGTCTGCGAAGTTACGGTGAGAGCAGAAGCGAACAGGCAGTGGGGTGGGGGGAAGCCAAGGTAGAAGCAGGAGCAGTAAAGACATAAGCACGCCCTATACACACACACACACAACACAAGTCGCGGGACTTCCATATTTGTGTACGCAAGCCATTAGCATCGTGCTCCCGCCGTGTTCCGAAGGAAAAGATTTTCTTCTCCGCTCTCCGACTTCTGCTCGCGTGTTTCATTTACGGTGCTCGGTTTAATCTTACGGATTTTAAAGGCAAATGCATTTAAGGGGGATTCCTGCCGTGTTTTAGTATTAATGTAAAGGGTTTAAGTGTGATTGTGAATAATGTACAGCCCCATTTCATCAAGTAAATTGCTGACGACGCTTTGAATACTGAATACCTGGTTTCGCCGTGGCGATATGCTGCCGTTTTGTTTCCAACTCCGACCTGCGCCAGCCAAGGAAGCGGGGATGAAAAGCGACCTCCTTTGTACACTCTGCTTTAGTTTACATTCTTGGAGTACTTAACGAAGAGGGATCGTCGTCCAGAGGAGGAGAGACTTATTAAAATTTACGAGAGAGAACTCTTGGTGAATGTGTGGAGGAGGAATCTCGTGCTGCACTGTTTTTGTGTGTTCTCGAAAATTACCTTTGCATATTTTCTTTTTGTGTTATTTAATATTGTGTAACTTAATTACTAGTGTTTAATATTATCAATCTTTCTATGGATATACCTTACCTTTAAATTTAATTTTAATATTGTCATGTCATTAAGCAAATTAATTGGCATTTATACAAATAGTATTCGCTAATCACCTTCGTGTGTTGTGTTGCATGCAACGTTAGATAAAAAAACTGTCAGTTAGGTTTTCCTCGTTTTTACATTTTATATTTAATATTTTTAATATTTAAGAAGTAGTGCATGATGTTGGTTACACATTCCCTTGTTGAGAACTGAAACGGTCTTTAGAACACAAATGGTGAATAGATTCTGATAAATTTCAGACTGTTATACTCAACGAATATTTTTCGCTGCCGCCTGAAAAATGGATTAATATAAAAATAAAAAATCAATTCGGCTGAATGAGTAATTTGTATAATTATAATATGCAGGGTCAAACAGTAAAAAGAGATGAGAATGGAGCATCTTAAATTAGTTCCCCTTTGTATGTTATTTCTAAATACACTTTGAGTAAATTATTGTAAGACGTTTCGAACCTTCCTGAGATTGCAACAAATTGTCGTGGTTGTGTTTCAAATAGGTTGTTTGTATTGAAAATATAAGTGCCCCTGTCATTGTCACAGTTCATTGTAATTTAAACCTTTGTATCGAGCTGATTTACTATACGAACTTCATGGACAGATTTACTAGTTTTAAGAAATGTAATTAGAAAACGTCTGATTGAAGTATTCATATAAATTCATTATTTTGTTAGTTTTTAAGTTCAGAAATGTATAGTATGGAATTTAGAAAGGTAATGTTTGTATGAATCACTATATACTTAAATGTGACATAATTTTCTTAAATTTTGGAGCAGCTTTTCTCCGTTAACTAAAACCTATTCTTGGCCCCTACTTTCCATTTTGGCCGATTTTCTCTTGCACTATCCATCATTAACCCAAATGTTGCCACAGCCGTACTTATTTTTTCAAAACTTGTTTCTGACCATTTTCTTCGAATAAAATGGATGTATATCATCATAACATCTCAAGATTTAGCTTTCTCAGTCTCTTTCAGCAAAGGGAAAAAGTGTCCACTTCACCTAAACCCCACAATATGTCATTCTCTTCTTGATTGTCATTGAGGTGTTTTTCTCATGATCATTAACTATTTTCACACATTTTCTATGACACTTTTGTATTCCTACCGAACAGGATATTGAACAACAGCATAAAACATCAGAGTTGACATCCGATCATCATAAATTCACTTTCCAATTCACTCTATTTGTACTTTCTCGCTACGGAGTAGAGAGAACGTTATGTAATGCTGCGCGAAAAAAGGCGAATTTTCGGCAGAAAAACTCTTATTACTGAGCCGGTAACGAAAAAATGGATAAATCCAGTTGCTAATTTTAGAAAAAAATCCTTTAACATGTGGTGTAGCCAGAATCCATGTTTTGTTGGTCATTGATGCCGAAAAATCGAATGATGGCAAAACGTCTGTCCCTCCGTCCGTCTGTGAACAACGCTAGCGGCTGAACTGTTCAGCCGATTTTCTTCTGAATTGATGTTCCCCTATAGATCTGGCTGATGTCGCGGCTCCTAGAATTTGAAATCGATATTTTAATTTTGAGGGTTTTTTTACATAAAGTACTTGGGGGACTTTTTCATAATTAAAAAAAAGGCTCCATAATTTTTGATTAAATTTGGTTATTGGATAATGTGAAGGGCGTTTAATAGAGTGGTACAGGACTCATTTTCGTTGAAAGCTCTTGATTTTTGAAAACTGCAAAAGTTCCAACGTTTTTGGAGTCTTCCTACAACTAAAATATTAAAGATATAGATTTTTCCCTTAATAAATCTGTGCCAAAGATAGATTTTGAAATTAGGTCATGTCCAATTTTTCGAAAATTTGAGTACTTTTCGCGTAATTTGCGTGACAATACGGGCGAAAAAATACGTTCTGTTTTAGCACCACCATGTTTTCCTTATCTTTCCTTTCCTTATTCTGTCCTTTTTCGAACTTCAGAGAATGTCGATATCGGCTATCCACGCCAGATTGCACTACGTCTCTCTTGGGGACACATATTAACCTTTACGCTAGACACAGTCACACTTGCGGTTTCCTCGGTCTGTGGTCAGGAGACTCACAAGGCCTTCTACGACAACACACATAAAAGACATGGAACAAACAACCATGCCCACGGCGCGACTGGAACCCGCGATCTTTCGAACCGAGGCGCTGAGTCGGCTTACCCTCAAGCCAATTCACCCTATTTTATATTACAGAATTGCAGCAGAGTTGTCCATATCCAGTTCTTGGCATGATAGCGCGCTACCCACTCATCCCAAAACCGGCGTCGGCTTCCTCCGCTCACCTTCTGCCCTGTGCCCTTCTCACCTCCAAAGCGCTCCCTGCGGCGCGGTGCGGTGCGGCTCGACCCAGCCTGAGCGCCGGGCGGCGTTTAAGGGCGGCGCAGATTCCCGGATAAGCGCGCGCCGCCGCTGCGGCTAAGTGGCCATAAGCGCACGGATCTCCCCACGCACGGCGCCCCTCGCCCACGCAACGCCTGCTTCGCCC
The DNA here is from genome assembly GCA_011170035.1 of Teleogryllus occipitalis. Classification (NCBI taxonomy): domain Eukaryota; kingdom Metazoa; phylum Arthropoda; class Insecta; order Orthoptera; family Gryllidae; genus Teleogryllus; species Teleogryllus occipitalis. Next base: position 39,331 of record BLKR01006842.1, on the reverse strand, counting down.
CCGAGGCGGCCCGCGTATCTGCCGCCTCCTGCATACATGCTCTGCCATTGCCCCTGGCATCGCCGTTGCCGTCGCCTAAGTCATTGCCCACCGCCTGCTCAGCCACCGAACTTGGCATCTGCCGTCTTCTCTTCGTATACTCTGGCATCGCCGTTGCCGTGGCCAACGCTGTCGCTTCAGTTGTTGACAACCCCCGCACAGCCACCGCCATTGTCATTCCCGATGCCATCACCTGTTGTATTACCCGTTTCCACAGACATTGCCACTGTTGTTGCCCTCACCATCTCTACAACCTACGTCATCGCCAGCCGTAGCCCACATGTTAGGCCATCATCATCATCATCATCATCATCATCATCATCATCGCCATCCCCATCGTTACGGTAATCTCAATCGCCCTCTCCTCCTTCGCAACAGCACTCACTCTCATTCTCACACGCCACACGCGCCCTCGCTCTCCTGTTCCCTCGCACCCTCATTCTCGTCTTGACCCTCATCGTAACTCTCTCCCTCACTCATTCTCATTCACATCTTTACACAACACCTCTGCTAGTGTAATGACCACTCCCCCTTTCTCGTCGGTATAGTTCTGCATATACTTGTATTTCAGAAATTTTATGTTTTGTTTACCAATGTCTTCGAATGTCTATTGTGGATGTATAGTGATGATGATATTCTTTATGTCGAGAATGATAGTAGTGATGGCGGTGATGTGGGTTATGGGACAATAGTAGATGGAAGTTTGAACGTAGAATCTGCCATATATTGCCATTTGAATCTATATGCATAGTCTATATGACCGCGATACACATTTTAGGAAGTATTTTTAAAGACCATTTAATCTGTAACGCCCTTATAATTAAAAATACAGAATGTATAAGTCCCGCAGCTCCACGTCTTTTTTCTCTACGATTTCCAGCACACCTCCTAGGTATGTTACACTTTGACGGTATTCGTATAGCACTGGCTAGTCCACTCTTGCGGCTCTTGTCACCACCTTCTCCCCGTCGCCGCCGCAACCACCACATCTGCCGCCGTCGCCGCCATCGCATTTAATATTAAACAATGCCCAGCCGTCTCATCAGCGGGGAGCGCGCCCCGCGTTGCGCCTTGCGGCTGGAGGCCCCTCCGCACCGGCCGCCGCGCCGCCCCGTGCCCTCGACGCCGCCGCCGCTGCCGTAATTGGAACGAGCGTTTAGGCCCTCGCCGATTCCGCCCGCGAGGGAAGGTACTTCATTAGCGGATCCACTGATTTTCACCTCTTAAATGTTGGAAGCAATCATTATAATGAAATGGATGGTTCAAGTCCGCAAGCTTTGGTGTGAAGAGAGGGGGAATTCTTCAGTAGTAGCACAATCCCTGAGGTGAAGACAGAAAAAATAATAATGAGAGAAAAACTATAATATTTGATCGTTCAAAAACCTATTTCTTCATACAGCAGGCTCCTACGTTCTCGAGAAATACTTTTTCGAATATATTTGGTAGTTTACACGATCGTCTGAACACTATCCGAGGCCTTAATGTTAGCGGAAGTAAGGGTCACAGTAATCCAAATGGCCCGATGTTTTTAAGACAGAAGCTGTCGCCTTCTTCATGTAAATAATTGAACAAAGAAAAAGGTATTAAAATAATTTAGTTTTTATTGAGGATTTCATTCTCTGGCAATTAAGAAGCTTTATTTATACAATTAGACATAAGTACTTTTGTTTTCATTTCATATATAGAAATTTGACATCATTGGAGAAGATAATATTTTATTTGTTACGTAGAAAATGGTTGTTTGAGGCTGTATATAACATCTCTTTTGACGTCTGACGTAGATAGCATACATAGCGTTTACTTTCCATATTGCGTCTGATTTGATGTTGACAAATTGTACAACATAATCTATAAGAAATGTGACGTGTTTTGCTAACAGTTTAACGATAACTTGGAATTAAGAAGTTAATACCATGCTCTTACGAATGATCACAGATATCCACAGATGACGCGAAACAAATAAATAAAAAATGTTCAGATTACAATTATTTCCAGTATGAAGCCTAAATACTAAAATATAATTGAATTCAAGATACAGCTGTAGACTCAGTTGTAGACTCAGTTGTAGACTCAGTTGTAGACTCAGTTGTAGACTCAGTTGTAGACTCAGTTGTAGACTCAGTTGTAGACTCAGTTGTAGACTCAGTTGTAGACTCAGTTGTAGACTCAGTTGTAGACTCAGTTGTAGACTCAGTTGTATATCACGAAAAAGGAGTACTGTGCTTCTGAACGTTGTCCCGTGACCTACATCCAACGCTCGCGAGAACAGCGCGCTACCTTTTTTTACCGCCGACAAGAGTCTCTTGCGCGCGGAGCCGACCGCGAGAAAAGAGGCGTGGGCATCTACCGCCCTTCGACGCAGTGACAGGTGGAGCGTCCCGCGGGAGTACACTCGTCCTCACGCCACGTCACTGCGTCGCACGCATGCCTCGCGCTCCGCCGCCGTGACGCGAATGCCCCCGACTGGAGCCTTGAGGAACTCCACCTCGCCGCCGGGCGCTGTCTCTCCCGCGTTCTCCGCCGTCCCTCCCTCTTCTCCTTCTCCTCCTCCTCCTGCACCGCCGCTTCTCGAGAAGGGAGAGCTAATTCAGTTTAATCTTTACCTTCTGTAAACTCGCTTCCGCTAAATAAAACAGAATTGAAAAAGACAAGGGAAGTGCCTGGCTGGCTTGCAGCCTCCTCCGCCGCCGCCAGAGTATGCAGCGTAGCATGAATAAATGAAGAACGAGCCTGGCTATGCCCCGCCCATGAGGGTGGAAAAGAGGTAGCGCCGACGGGTCTCCTTCAAGGAGGAAGGAAAGTCCGGAGGGAGAGAGAAAGAGAGAGGGAAGGAGGGAGAGGGTAAGAGGAAGGGTGCGGGTGCGGGGAGAACGGCGGCCGACGTAGGAAAGGTAGAAAGCAGCGGCGTAAGAGCTAATCCTATCTGATCGTAATAAGAAGACAGCAGCACGGTGTAGCTATTTTCATGGTGTAGAAGTTTTAAGTCGCGAAATTAGGTAGCTAAACTTTAATAAGATAGCCGTGTCTCTCTTTCCTTCCCTTTTTTCCCCGGCAGGAAGTAAGAAAAATTCCCCCTGGATAAACCTGTTATCCCTCGACATAAGTACAACGCAGGCGCGTTAAGCATTGCGTCGATAGAAGGGGAAGCAGATTAAGCTAAGACTCGGAAATATGCCGTGAAAACGAAAGGAGATTTAATATTGGGAGATACAAAAGTTTGTTAAAATTATGATCGTGTTTCTGTGCATTAAGCCATAATTAATGAGATGGTATTTTATAAAGAGAGGCGACCCAGAACTGAATTAACATTTCAATAGGATTGATTAAGTAAGTACTGAACAATGCTTTGTAGCTGCATTGCAGGTGTCTTTCAGGTTCATTAACGTTCGCATTGCTGATTTCGTGTTCCTGCGTACAGCAAAATATCATGCCTGCAAATTTGATCGAAAAATCATATTTTATAGGCATGTTAATAGAAAGAGCTAAGCTTTCACGTTTCTGAATAGAACTATCAACGATGATTCTTAATGATTTAAAATTTTATTTGCTGTCTCGTGGAAATGGCAAAATCACATTAAGCAAAATATCAAGTCTTATGATGTTTTATCAGATGACTGTAGATCATGACGTCAACTGTAGAATACATTTGAAAAAAAAAAATACGTTTTAAATATTGTCGGTCTTTTTTACTTATTTTGTTAACATGGTTCGTTAGTTTTAGTATGGGCACAAAAGTGTGGAACATCTATGTGGTTTTCCTCGAATACGTTTTCTTCAGCTGAAGATATACATATGCTGTTCAACAGAATTAGTTCATGTCAGGGAGCTCATAGAAAATAATCAGCAGTAGAAAGTTTTATTGTTGTTGTATTAACTTGTTACTTGGCACAATTGATGTGAATAACATTGGGAAAATAGACAGCTTCAAGGGAAGTTTCTGAATCTCCACCAAGGCTTTTACATGTGGAACCAAGAACCCAACCCCTCCCGCCGAAATGTTTCAAAGGTATATTTTTTACTTTCGTGTTTTAACTGCCGTAAAATATTATTGGGTGATAACGTACCTGGTACTCTGATTTTTTTATTTGAAAGTCAGGAACTGTAATTTTTCCAATTCTTCACGAACAACCCAACACAGAAGAATGTTTGCCGAAAAATTGTACCACCAGCTGGATGAGATTCGTCTGTTTATTAAATTTATTAAAATATAGACATTACAGCGTTTTGAGGACGATTTATCCCGATCATGAGGAAGTATTAAGAATACAATACAAATTATAAATTATTTCGCAATTAGTAAAGTTACAAAATTTATAATACTAGTTAAATATTACCAACTTATATTTGTTAATATTGACTAATTAAGAGGGCGAAATCTCTAGAAAAGTTAACTGATTCTTCATTTTGAACAAGGGGAGAGACTAATTTAACAATAATGTATTAAAAAGAGTTACTGGCAAACATTTTTCACTGTGAGATATATTCGTGAAGAACTGTATAAATATTACGTGTTTGCTACTGTGTATAAAAAAACAGATATGTTGCCATAAAATTTCCAATATATACTACGTGGGTCTTTATTCAATCTCTGGTAAACTGTAACAAAAAGACAAAGGTGAAGAAAAAATTAATTTGTTACCAAAAGTTATACATAATCCCGGAAGAGATTTAAGCATTTATTTCATCTGCATATGAGCTTTTTGACCCCTCTTCAACGAAAGGTGCCGCCAGTGATGTGAGACGCTTTTGAACTTTGCTTCGAAGCTCTCATGGACCTGCAAGCGTTGATCTCCTAGCCAATTCTTCAATTCAGAAAGAGAAGAAAGTAATTCGAATCTAAGTCTGGGCTCTACACCGGATAATCACGCACGTCCCATCTACTCCAGAAGATGTTTGGTTTGAGCAGAATGGGCGAGCGTTATCATTAATGAGATCATTTCTAGAAACCAGCATTCCTCTTCTTTAGTTTCAAAGTTAACGTCTACGCGGCTCATTCTTTAGTTATACATAAGGTGTTTAGTTATACATACGAGTTGGAGAAAGCGCAAACTTCGCATCTCGCACTTCTCCAGAGCGTCAATCTAACAACCCGGAGCGGTGGCTCAGGATTTTCGACACTAGCTTTTCAACTAGGTCGCATTCAGACGCTGTCTGGAGGTGAAGTCTAGCGAGCGGCTGCTCTGATCGGTAGTTTCCATGGTTTCTCCGATCAACACCAGGTGAATGCCGGAGCAGTACGGTAACAAACGGGACACGGACCGCGCGCGATCTTCCCTTCCTTTTCCTTGTCCTATGCTCTCCCCTTACACACACACACTAACATGCACTACACTACCACACATGTCGGGAGACGGGTCGGGGACTTCGAACTTGTCCCGGCTGGGGCGGTGCCCCGCTGGTGGGAGATATCTGGTTGGGGAAAATCTCCACAAGACGAAGTGGATCGGCACCGAATCTCGTCATCCTGCGGGGGAAGGTTACCGCCACCTCCCGCGATGAAAACATGCACTTCAATTACGGGACTAATGTCCTTAGCATTTGACACTCCCGGAATCACTAAACAATCAATCGGAGGATAAAATACCGCCTGTGTAGTTGGATGTTTGTCCTCTCAACCAGAGGTAAACCTTGTCAAGTTAGCCCCGAGCACAGCTTACGTTGTGCTTACGTCGTCCGCGACTGCGGTTGGCTCGGCTGCAAAAGCCCTTGGCGTGCGAGCGCGCAAGCGGGACGCCCTGAAGGCGCCCCGCCCCCGCGGGAGCGCATGCTAACGACATTTATTGTATCCTTCGTTAACGTAATTATACACGTGAGGCGGCGACGGCGCTAGCGTCTGCAAGGGTCACGACTCACCCTCCGCGGAGGGGCCCCGGGCGGACGCGGGACCCAGAGGGCGAGGGGTGGCAGAGACACGTGGGGATGAAGGGACGATAAAGCGGGAGCTAAAACGAAGAGGGCTATGTGAGACATGTTGGGGGAAGGAATGTACAGAAGTACAATTCTTCATCTCTGGTACAATACAAGTACTGTTTCGAAGACGTGAATGCATAAGTAGATAATGCGTTGATACTGCTGATGATACGCAGAGAAAGGGGAGAATGCGATGAACCTAGATTCTATATTCTATAATTTGGCAACGAAAATATCTAGTTTTTGAAATGTTAATCTCTCGCTTTTTAAAATTTGTTATTATTATTATTATTATTATTATTATTTTTCATCTTTCAACTATTAATAGTTAAATTGTTGGGAAGGGATTCTGAAACTCAAGAAAGCATGCGCAGATGATTTTCTCCCCCATACGTCACATACAGTTTTTGACTGTTTTTGACTAAATAAATAAATAAACCTGCTTTATCCACCACGAATTGAAGTGTAGTGACTGAGATTTGGATACTAGTGTCCCGATTTGCACAGATAACGTTACCCAATGATCAAGATCTTGAAATTATGTTAATGTTGATGGGGTATGTGAACGATCCTTTAATGGAAAGTATTCAAATGTCAGATTATAATTTCAACTACGTCGCAAATCGACGGAGGACTGTGAAGGACTAAGGAATCAAACTTCTCTGCAGTGTTTATTGTCGATGAAGTTACGAGTGGATTTTCAGGACATTAACAGCTTTCATTCACGAATTTTCGGTGTGTTGTTACGTGAGTAATAATATCTTTACGTAAATGTTATATTCGCGTGGACTTCTCAAATTGAAGTTACTGGAGCTAGCCAATTTACTGGCTGATAATTACGAAAAGCATTGTGATTCTCTTTCAAACAGAAACTCAAGCTAAGAAGCGCCTTAAAGTTAAGCTTCGATTCTATGCAGGCAGGCAGTGCACTCTGAAAGTGTACTCATGCTTGTTAGTGGCCAGTAATTTCAGAAAGCAAGAGACTCAAATCAAAATATCTCTTACGATTCATTATCTATGTTTGTATTTATTTATTGATTTAAAATGTAAATAACGGTTACCTTTTCAAAACGTAAGTGAAATTATTACCAGTAAGTCGATTGAAATGTATTATGTATTAAATATAGTGAGTGGAGGAAACATGAACATTGAGCCAACTGTTTGGGTGTTACGGTCAAACATTTTAAATTAGTAACGAGAAAGTTTCTTACTTAAAAGTTAAAAGTTTATTGCTTCTATACATGAAGTTTGTATAAATGTTCCATGTAAATCGACTTGGTTGTAGGGTGACCGTATTATTTATGGAGAGACTAATTTTGAAACCTTTTTTTAAAATTTATTTTGCCTGTTTGACAAGAATGCCTTTCAGGATTTTTAACATTACAAATTGACATCACTGAAGATTTGAATCTTACAGGGAATCTGATGTAGAAATTATTGACAATATTACTTTGAAGAAATAAATTCTATTAAACTAAAAATTTGTAATTAAAAGATTTGAAATTTTGAAGTGCACTTTTCTGTGTTGTACGGTTTGTAATAATTTTTGAGATCCAGAAGAGAATGAATTGGTTATTAAGTTGATAACAATATTATTTTAACCGGAGCCGTTCAAATTTGGTGAGAATCCTTTTTGCCTCACGTGTAATAGAATAGAACTTCAAGTGAAAATTAAGATGAACGCCTCGATTTTGTCTCAGACACTTCGATCCTGGAGATACATCTCAGTGTTGTATTGTAGGATCTGATGATCTTTTTTACGTACAATGGTGACAAGGAATGATTTTGTCTTTTCATCACTTAATTCTTTAGATATTTCAGATATTTCAAAAATTCGTACGCAATTTTAGCTTCTTCAAAACCTCTTTGAAACAATTAGCAGAACTTAATAACATTTCACTTTTTTCCCCTTTTTTTCTCCCGTTCGTTTCCTCCCGATTCTTTCCCGATTTCATATCAAACTCTTCCTCCCTCGCTTTCCCTCCTGTCATCTATGTGAGAACCTGCATCCAAATTGGGTACGTATTTTTCATTGAATGACTTTCTTTATTATGTACTATTGTAATATAAATTTTTGAAAGTGGTGGGGCGGAAGAGCAGGCTAAATGGCCTGAGCCTTGCCACCAATAAAGACATTTATTTATTTACTTTTTTTTTTGATGGGCATGTGGGAATCTTGAAATGTGGGAAACTTGGTCAGAACAACATTACTGTTACGAATACCTTCACTCTAAGGAAGTGCCTTTTTATTTTGCACTTGTGCAAAACGCATTGTAATTCGTTCGCCATCTGCCGAATAACCAGGGTTTCTTGTAAGCCTCCAGATCTGGATTAAGTCTCACATGAAAAATTGCTAGCGATGTCTAAATTTATCTGTGATTTTTCTTCTTTGCATTGGAATGTCGTAGATAGTTGACGAAATCGACTGATACATAGGTGTGATTTGGTTCGGATGATGTAAAGCGAGAAGGCATTATATGTTGAATGACTTCAATTCCGTTAAAAAAATAATTTGTGTCTGATAATCCATTTTCGGGTTGCTTAGTCGTTCTTCGATTAGAAACATTTACGGTTTGTTAATTTTATTACGCAAGAAGTTTATTTTAAAGCAATTACAAGGGCTATACAATACGAGGATTGCTTTGTATTTTTTATGTAATATAACTTTGTTGCATGGTCAAAAGAACTGAAGTAACTCTTCGGCAATTTTTAGAATTTCACTCAATATTTACAAGAGAAACAGAAGCTTTGGTTTGGTATGTCTGGGAGCAAGGCCCTACACCTTTGCTTTCCATATTAGAAATTTGACACCCTCGGCATACAAACGTACACACTCATGTACAAATACTAACACACATACTTTTCTGGTATGCTAAGTGGTTAGCAAATCTATCTGAATACGTGATTTTGGCCACATTAGTCTTAAAAATACTCAAATTATTCGTTTATCTATAGCATAGATATTAATGCGCAGTATCTGAAGTATAATTGCAGAGAATCACTTGACATCAAAAACCGAGGGAAAATGTTTTAGGACCAAGACAAATCATTTAGCCTACTTCGCGTTGAAACAGTGTATACTATTAAGTTGGTTCTCCTCTTCCTTTCATTGCTATGCTCTGTTAAGCGAGAATCATTGCTGATACCGGCGTGGATCAGATCAGTTTCGTTGTCGTTGAAGGGATGTTTGCTTAGCCCTTATTTGTTCACCCAGGGCCGTCCTTTTCATAATTGCACCTCCGAGGGAAGACAACATTTCGTCTCTGTGTGTTTGAGGGCTCATCAGCCAAATTAGACGTGTTGTGCAGAGACTCTCAGGCATCCAGAGGATAGGATGAATAGAAGTGCGTTCACAATTCGTATAATCTCTGGTACAGATTACATTAGATTGTGTGATGTAATTGGCGACTTCTCGTCTCCGGATTTGTGTACCATCTACCGAGTGAGCAGGAAGGCGTATTTTTTTCTGGGGAAATTCTCTTCATGGGTATAATTACGCAAAGAGGAAACGTGAAAGTAGAATATTAATGTTCGCAGATATTCAAGTTCTGATTCCAAATGAAATGCTATACAAATTGGGAGTAACGAAATTATATTTTTTTAGAATTCACCTTGTGCGGGCAGACGTATAATTACTCATTTGGTTTCTGACAAGTTATAGCAACAATTTGGCGCATCTCACAGTAAGAGCTGATGTAGTGTACCAGGGGAAACTAGCATTTCATGAAGATATTTCTTGGAATAGATATGAATGGGATACTCTAGAAATTTTGTGAGTTGGAGTTCGAAAAAAGGCTGTGGTATCAAGGGAAGCTTGTTACCGTAGTTTTCTCGTCGTACGTTCGATAGAATTTTCTTATTTTTACAAAAAACTCAACATTACGAACAAGTTGCATAATCTACTATTATTGACGACCTCTGAAGTTCTGTTTTATTTTTGAATGTGATTCATGTGGCTCGTGAATCCCTTTTGTTTTTTTACCTAATGTTTGTTTTATCACCGCTATAATTGGAGTGGAATTGTAAAGTAAGAGCACATTGTAACATGCATGCACTGGCATCTTAAATAAAGAAAAAACAGGTCTTTCCAAGTATGATTGCCTCCCACTGTCCCTCTAAATACAGGAGGCAAAGAACTATTGCCAGCCAAAGGCAATGCTAGGCGATTGTTTACTCGCTTTCGAAACTAAGTGAAACTAGTGGTGCTGTAACAGTTTATACATTCTCACATTATTTGTAACTGTTGCATGTATCTAAAACTCAGAGAGTTCTATGAAAATTAATGCCTGCGCTATTTTTATAAGCATACTTCTCACTATCCGAGATTTTACGTTGTTCACTTTTGTATTTCATCTATTATAATTGCATATTTAAGTTTGTTTCATTCATATGCTAATTAAATTTTATTCCATAATATCCTTCTCTATAGTGCCACTGTAAATGAGATATGATTCCCGAAACATGTGTGGTTAATTATTTATAATATTAAATGTATTTTTAAAAATTTTATGGTTGAAATCTTTTAAATCCTTACCCATTATGGATTACCACATTAGCTCTGCTGCCACCAAGGAATTTATAATAAAAGTGTCAACTTCAGGTGAAGAGTCAACTTTAGTTGGGTGTTGATTTGATTGCGAGGCTGAGAAATGCTCTCCGTGTTCTTGGAAGGTGCCCTCCCCAGCCTAGTACGCAACTATTAGCTATCTCAAAAACATTGCTCCAAGTGTCTACAGGCAAAAATTAAAACGGCAAACGAGAATAAATAAAATAATAGATAGATAGATTTATTAAAGTTCGCTTTGAGCTAATGCTCGGTGGCAAACATGATTACAACTAGATATACAATTACAAAACTATTACGAATATTTACAAGTGTAATTACAATTAGAATTAGAGATTGATTTTGAGTTATCTGTAAGTTGATTTATAAGCTTTTCTAACACTTCACTTCACTTCACTTCACTTCACTTCACTTCACTTCACTTCACTTCACTTCACTGCGCTGCACTACACTGCACTCCCCTCCCATGCCCCCCACCACACTACACTACACTACACTTCACTTCGCTGTATAAGGGAATGATATCAATAATAATAATAATAACAATAATAATAATAATAATAATAATAATAATAATAATAATGATAATAATAATAATGATAAAAGTCTCAGTATGATGACTTACATAGAATTAAGTATATTTTTAAATTTCACTACATTAGAAGAAAGAGTCTCTAGTGCTTCTGCAGGTAGTTTGTTCCAATCTACAACACCCCGCTCCCCGCACGCAAACAAGTCAGCTCCCGACTATACTTCGCCTTTTTCTGTATGTAGTCACCATCCAGGCTGACTTTGGACACCCTGGCCTTGTAGGTGGTCTGTGCTCTCGTGACACAGCGCACCTTCCGCGAACGCTGCAGCCGCCGCGCGCCGCGCTGCCCGCACGTGACCCTGGCCGGCGACCTGGTTAGCGCTTCCAGGACCCTGACGCGCGAGCCCCTCTCGGAAGCGGCTCCGCCAGGCTTACTGCATTTCAAAATCATTGGATTTCTCAGGAATGGCGCTTCAGATGGATACCGTCGGTATTTACGCAACTCTCCTCTTGATGATGGCATGAAGTGTTGGTCACGAAGTGACAGGTATTTTCCATATACCCCATCAGTGTTGGGTTTCTTCGATTGTTTTTTCTGAGACCGAATACAGTGAAGGTCGTCCGCCTTTTTCTGCTATTCGGTACGTACAACAAATAGACTGAACTGCCTCACAAATTAAGATACAAATCGTTAAACGTTTTGACTGTATCATAAGATAACTATTTGTAGTAAATCAAAGATGAAAATCACTGATCACTGCCGCCACTTGGAACATGATGTGTACGCTATGATTCGTTACTATCAGAACGTTCCATCGCAAGTGATCCATCCTGTCACCGTACCATCAGTTCCACTAATGCAATCCGCCAATAAACAACACTCCTTTTTATCTTGAGAATCATTCGCAATCGTACAATTAGTTTCTTTGCAGTTTGCCTTATTGAGTTGTCTATCTTCAAGATCTCACGCCCTCGGCAGAAAAGCCATCGTTTCTATTTGGGATGTGCCTTACGACAGAATGTGTCTTAATTGTCCTTTCGGGCAGGGGCGCTTTCCGAACAGCGTGTGCGAAGATAGAGATAAGAACTGCGGTCGCGAAAGCCTCCTTCTAGTTCATTATTTTCCTTCCCGGATTTCGCCACTTCTTTGGCACCGCATTCACCTTCCGTCCGGGCGTCCCCACTTCAGTCCCATCTTAATCCCTCTCCCACATCACCAGCATCGCACTCATCTATTTCGCCATCGAAACCAGTAGTATGTCATCATCACGAACATAATCCACTACTCCAACAACACTGTATATCCTTCTTCAGTTCATCGGAGTATCACCAATCGTACAAGCAAAACAACCTTGGCACTTTGACGTTTTTCTTGTCGATGCGTCCTTTACTGTCAATCCAATATCTCAGCCTTTGTGCATTCCTTGGATGCATTAATGAATAATGATTAGGGTATGAAATAATAACGCAGCAGTGGTGGAATGATAGATATATAGAAACGTGAGAACCTCTAGAAAGAGATGTTGAAGCCAAGGATACAATTTTGTGTTATGGTTTCACTACGTACGCTTTGCGGCTAAACCTAGAACGCATGGTTGCTTTGAAGAATGGTTGCCTCTGTTCCACAGGTGGTATTATGAGTAACAGCCTTTAATAATGCGTCTGGCATGCCTCAGTGAGGGTGGTGGATGTAAACAATTTCGCCTTTTCTATTCCGTTTTTCTCACCATTTCTCTCTCTCTCTCTCTCTATGCCAATCATAAGTTGCGATCAGTGGCGTTTTCTTTGGGTGTGCAAATCGTGTGTCAACGCCCAAGGAAATAAAAAAAATTCCTTTGAATTTATTGAGATTTTTTTTCTTTTATTCGGTTTTCCTTGCAATCGGCGACATAGATCGACACCAGCGCGTCCATGCAACGCAGGCAGTGCGCGAGCGTAGCTCAGGCGGTTGGCGAATGCCTCCAACGCCTTGAGGTCGGGTCGGGAGGCGGCAGCGCATGCCCGCGACGCCCCCCCCCACTCAAGGACAAAGTGTGCTAAGGCATTGGCTATCTATTTAACGCCCTGCTGGAGAGTGAGGATCCGTGCTTGTAATATTTTCCGTTGCGCGTTGCAGACTTTAGCGATACTCATGAAATCAGTATTATTGTTTGAAAGGAATAGTGAAAAAGTGGAATAATATTTTTAAATAATTGCTTTACTTCCCTTTCATGTGAAGAAAAGAACCAAGTAATTGAGTAATGACCAATCGTGCCCTAACCTGATATTGCAGAATTTAATTTTTAAAACGAGAACCGAAGATTGTCAAAAGGATCGAGCATGTATTTTTAAATACTTTAAAATGTATTATTCCAATCTTTGCAATAAAAAATACAATATATTAGTTATTATTTTGCGACTATCTTTCCTTCATTCTTCCAACATTATAATTTAAAATAAATAAGAATTTTTTTTACATACTTTAATTTTACTCTACATTTGTAAGGGAAAAGAGTAGTGTGGAGGATAACTCTGCCAACGCCCAAAGTCTAGAGTGAGTTGACGCAGCGATAAATCAGTTAGGACGTGATTGTAAAGGAAGTGGAATGGAACACTTTAATTTCTTTGATATTTGAGGAGGCTGCACAAAATTTCATTTGTGGAATAGTCATATTAAATACCACTCGTGCACTGAAAATTTGATAGAAGAGAGATAAATTCTCTCGTCCTTTCGCCATTCAGGATTTTGCCGCAAATTTCCGATGCACTCGTGGCATTACCTGTGATAATGTGGCTTGAGCACAAACGATGTCGATGAAATGAGAAGCACGTGAATTACGAGAACGTCGAGGATACTTGCTGCGATCCTGTTTTGTCTCTGCAGATGCCGTAAAGGAGCGAAGGAATTTGAAATCCGCTACCCAGAGATGGGAAACTAACGCGCTTGTCAACTGATCACAATGATCAGAGTCGTTCCGCTAACCAAGGACGTTGCAACGGCGTTATGAAAACAGAAAGCGGTAACGTCTGAGTTCTTGAACTCTCCCGGATTTCCCGACCTGAGTATTCGTGAGCATTGTCAGACAAGTAGTCGGTCAGAAACATTGTCAGGCAAACTGTCGATGATTCTCGATGTGCAGACATTAAGGCCCATGTCTGGGATGAATACTTTGTTGGATGGGTGGTAATATGAAATGATGTGATGCTAGAGATATGGAGGAATGAGATGCAGTGGAAATGGGAGTTCCATGAGAAAATGTTTTGAAACCCGCTGTCTATCTCAAATTCGACTTTACTTAACGGTTTAAGTAAAGTTGAATTTGAGATAGACCAAGGTAGCTCATAGCATTACCGCTGACTATGCAGCGTCTGTGACCGGGAGGTCTAAGGTTTCGATCGAGTCCAATCGGTGACGATTTTTCGATATTAGCTAAATAAATTTCAGCCACTGTCGGGAAAAGAATTCTACCGGCCGGCTGCCTTGACTGGCAGTTTCTGCGATCCTGACCGTGGTTTCTCCGATTAACAACAAGCAAATTTCGGAAACCTAACAAACGACCATGGACGCGAATTTTCCTTCCTCATCCTTGGCATTAACGCTTCCGTTACTCACACACCCATTTACATGCACTACACTACATCACACTTGGGAAGCCAGTCTGGAGGTTTAGATCTTGCCCCGAACAGGGCGGAGCCCCACTGGAAGAGATAGCTGGTGGGGGAAACCTCTTGCAAACTCACTTGTAGGTCGGCGCCGTATCTCAACGGGGCAGGTACACCACCATCGCCCGCGATAATATACTCATTACCCGAAAGAAACTAATGACCATAGTAGTTGACGTTCCCGGAAGCAATCAGCTGTAAAGCTGGCGTTGTAAAGCTGGCGTTGTAAAGCTGGCTTTCTAGTTATAGTACTAAAGATGAAAAGCAGAAGTCCAACCACGGTAGCCTCGGAGTTCTCCAGCATTTCTCCTCCCGGATTTCGCCACCTCCTCCTGTTCACCTTCCATCCGGGGCCCCGCCCCTCGCCCCCCTTTTTTCGTGCTTCGTGTCCTGCGGCGGGTAGTGTGTGACGCGTGTGTGTCCGCCTGTTGCAGGTAAGTCCGGCTGCGCGGCGGGAAGTGGCCACCGGCCGGCGGAAGCGCTGCGGTCGCCTCTGCCGCTGCTGCCACCTGTGGTCTGCGCGCTGCAGCTGCGCACTTCCCGCGCCGCGCCGCGGGTGGCACGTGTGCGCTCTTTGCGCAGCCCTGTCTGCGCGGAGCGCAGCGGCGGAAGATGAGGGAGTCTGGCGGGTGATGATGGTGCTCAGGTTGTGGAATGCTACTCTTGTTCTTGGGATGATTTTTTCTGTTGAACACCGCCGTTATTCTCTCTCTCTCGCTCTCTCTCTCTCTCTCTCCCTCCCTCTCTCACACACACATACATATACTCTCTCTCTCTCTCTCTCTCTCTCTCTTACCGTCTTCTTCTCTGTCACTTCTCTGTCTCTTCCCGTCCTGGACCTCTTTCGTCTTCATATTTGCCTTTGTCTTTATTTTTTATTTTTTATTTTATTTAGCAAACATTGGTAATATATAAATCAAAAACATTCCCTTAAATTTCTCCCTCTTCTGCGCCTCTTTTTGTATTTTTCACCCTCTTCATCTTTGTCTCTATCTTTTTTCTTTCACTAATTCTTTCTTTCTTTTAAATTCATTTCTTTCTCTAGATTTCCTACAGGTCAAATAAATACTACAGCTCTTCGCTATTTCTTGCACGAATATTTAGTCATTGAAATTCAAGAGAGGGATGAATTTAATTATTTAGGTGTGTTAAACTGGAAACGGTCTTTTCCATGTGCACACAATCACACAATTAGAGCTGAAGACTCAAACCAACAGTCTTTGAAACCTAGTCACTAACGCGTCTCCAATTTAGGAGCCTCTAGACTCCGGGACAGTCTTTCTGAAGAAGTATTAAAAAATACAAAACAATCCTCTTCGAGTGAATGACGCGCGATTTCTTGAGAATGCGATGGACTCGCGGGTCATTGAACCTGGAAGGTGACTTCAAGAGCATCGCGGACTCTTTAACAGTAGAGTCTTACGGTGTATGTTCTAGAAATCCTTTATGAATTTGCTACCAGACGATTAAGATGTAGTAGTGTGTGACCGTCTGCAGCTCCTTTTTCAATTAATTTCTAGATCATGGTCTATTGTACTATATGTTGCCCGTAATCGAGGATGAATCAAATGTGTTAAATCATTGCTATTTGTACATCGTCACTCTAGGTACCAGAACAAGGCTGTTCCTTATATTTTAAATGCTATTAGAGTCAAATGTTTATATGAAAATAAAATTTTAAGAAAGATTATCACAGTTGGAGGTGAGACAAATTTCGAATTCCTGTTATTTGAAACAAAATTGCTGACAATGTCCTTCATTAGCTTCTCCCTTTTCCTCGTAAAGGTTTGGCTGTCAAGACATCGTATGTGGAGCCTCAGCCAATACGAACCAACACATTGACAACGGATCCTTCAGGTTAATCATTGGGAACAGAACAGTACGAGTTAATTATAATTGTAGTATGTCATGTTGCCAGAGTAATGTAAGCAGAAAAGCATCTGATAATTTAGTTGTTATTGCTCTTGTGTTATATAATGTTATGTATTGATAAATGATTCTTTGAACGAAATACTCAGGCAAGTATCTGAATTGTGTGTCAAAATTAGTTTTCAGAAATCATGAATGCATTTTTTGATACAAACGTAATTCCCTTGTGTAATTCACCCGTGAAAATATTTTGAGACTCGCTTGAATGTTTGCAATTCCTGTCCCCCCATCTTCCATTCATATGGTAGATTTCTGTTTCTGGAACAATCGAGATAAAATGGTTCATCAATTTCCTGAGCACGAATCTCTGAGAAGATTCACTCTGGAAGAATTAAAACACTAACTGAATCACCTATTAAAGTGGCAAGATGGTGGTGACGAAGCATCAAAGTCTCTTCCGTGCATGTGAGCTGTGGGGATTCGTCATTCGGAGGTGATTCACATCTATTTCGATCACTCACTCAGGTAAAATGAGTGTATATTTCATTGCCTTGTCAGTTTATTTTGCCTTTCGCGAAACGGAGTGGCTGATACCAGTTTAATGCTGTTTCTCTCCCCCATTTCCGCCCAAAGGTTCGCCTCTTCTGTTCCAGATTGACGAGCGCTGGCTGCGATAGAGTGCAGTTTGCTTGTAGAGAAAGCACGAATAGCATTTCTTGGGGACTTAAATGAGGCCAAAACGCGGTGATGCATTTGTAATATGTCATGAATATACTTCAGGCAAATACATACATTACTGTTTTTGTGGAAACGCTAGAAATTCAGTAAGAATACATTTCACAACTTTGTGATGTATATGAGCAGGTACCACATTTTTTGAAGTTTATTTTACCATTAGAATATAAAAATATATATTCTTCGCGAAAGCCTGAAGATGCTTGTTTGATATAATTGAAGTCTTGGAACAAATTTCAAAACTTTGTTTTGAGAGAATACACGACTGAAGCAAAATTAAGTATAAATTAGAAATCGTGAATTATCTAGGTTGTGGTCAAAATTATTCAAATCATTTACGTTTTTAATAATTTTTTTTAATACTGACATGATTGTTAATCAGAAATTCTCAATTTGCATGGGATGATTTTTTTTTCATAACACTTGCTTGAAACATCTTTTACAAAGAATATTTGCCTTTTCAGTTAATGCATATATGTTTCTATCCATTACTACGCCTAATTACACTCATAACTACATTCTAAGTGTTTATGGAATGTAAACTTATTAATGTAAACTAATTTATTTACAAATATGTGTATTTTCAAGATGCATGAATTGAAACTTCGAATCTCATCATCAACAAACTTCAATATTCAGAGCTTTGGAGAACTTGCGGCCGCTTCATACTTAACTGTATTCTTGGCCTATTAAAGAGTTGTGTGACTCATTTCCTTCCTTGCAGAGCGAAAGTGTGTAGTTAGTATCCAATCAAAACTCTTGCCAGACTGGACACGTACCTGCTTTCTGAGCAACTGAGTAATTGTTCGCGTAATTCCTCGTGTCATAGTCTCTTTAATTAAATATCAAAATATTTCAGAATGTTTTATCCTTACATTATTTGTAGATCCGTTTCCAGAGATTTTTACAAATTTAATACCGTCCAAAATGTTACTACGAATGTCTAGAATGTTTATTTAGTGATGAAGTATTGCTTGCAATATGATTTGTTATTTTTAGATTGTTTTCCTAGTGAGCATGTTTTCTCTTATTCATGCAAATGTGTCTGGATAATACGGAGCTTTGTCGTTTATTATCTGCTAATCATTACAGTTCTTCCGATGTTAAAACATTGCCTTCTGTCGGAATTTGAAGAAATGTTAATCGCAAAACGGGAAATTCTAGTTATTACACTTTTCTTAATACCGAAAATATTTATTATTCGGAAATTTGTGTAATGAATATGAGTAATGCATTTAATTTATCGTGTATCATTAATTGAGCGTCATTTCTATTCTCTATTCACAATTTATGATGTGGATAACATGTTTTACGTTTATTGTAGTATTTCAAACACTGGGTACTTACTTATTTGTTGGCTTGTATAGTGACCAATCTCAATTGTTAACGTCGATTGTTTATTTGAATAATTTCCTTCTCTTTCCACAAAATTATTTTTCGAGATTAGTTCCTACCGTATTAACCTCCCCTTTGTTTTTAACCTCAATTTTAGTCTCATCTCGTAACTCTTCCCTCAAGTCCTCTCACTTTCAGAACCACCAACACACGCTAGAGAGAATACACCGTAT
This sequence comes from Teleogryllus occipitalis, assembly GCA_011170035.1. Lineage (NCBI taxonomy): Eukaryota > Metazoa > Arthropoda > Insecta > Orthoptera > Gryllidae > Teleogryllus > Teleogryllus occipitalis. The sequence continues at coordinate 20,472 of BLKR01006842.1, read as the reverse complement.
CGCCTGCGCCATTTCGTGGAGAGGGGAAGGGGTGACAGAATACACGATAATGCACACACGAGACAGCACGGGAGGTACCGGCGAGCTCGCGCGAGGGCCCTCGCTTTTATTCGATTAAAGAACCAGCGGGCACGTGCATGTTTTCGGAGTGCCTCGTGACTATCGGCGCAGGCGGCCCCGAAATGGGAGCGAATCAAATTTCTAACGGTTTAAAATTAGAATATATTTCCAATTCGGGCAAGGTTGCGGGCGCGCGGGCCTCGTCGATATATGCAAATGCACGCCGATCCGGCGAATGAAGCACGCGTATTTACTTAGCTATATGCGGAGGAGGACTCTCCTGCTGGTAATGGGAACAATCAATAATAATCTTTGGCTACGGGTTTGAAAATTAATTTTTCCCTCCCTTTCCTCCCTGTCGGGAAAGGTACGGTGCTACATGGAAATCAAGAAACCGGAGTGGTGCTCTTTCCTGGATTGCTGCTGCTGCCGCCGCCGCCACCGCTAGAGTGCGCCAACCTAAAGATGATGCTGCCGTGTTATTGGATCTCCAAGAGGGGTTCCGGGTTATGACGAGTCTTGTTTCATAAATTTCACTTTTCGGGCTTTCACAACATGCTTTCAGTAGGATCCTTTCCCCCATTTTCATGTGCGATGTACCTATGAGACTAACGGTTCTTTTTTCACAAATTTAGAAGATTTATTTTCTTTACTAGCTGTTGGGTCTCCAAGAAATCTTATATTGTTTGTTCGTATGTTTCTTTGTTTGTTGAGTCATTACAAATAAATAATGTTAATAGTAAGCGTGTTTCTTTCTTGGGGCTTTAATTTGATATAAACTATCAATAATGTGATAATTCGTTGTGTCGATTTCACATCTTTCATTCATAATTGTTATTCAAAATAACGGACATTTATTGAAATTGTGTGGTCTCATACTGATATTTCTACGACTTGAACGCAGAGTAGATCTTTTTATATCATTATCTTATTTATCAGTGTACATTTAGTTGCTTCGGAATTTCGCATTTCATTCATTCGAGATAAGGACGAGTAATATCATCTTAATAAAATGGGTTTATTTATTTATTTATTTAAACAATCAAATAAATAAAAAATATATAAAATGAGTTAAATCCCTAATTTCGTACTACTGCTTCTGCCAAAGGGTTTAGAATTTGAATACTGGCAAGTTCCGTTTCTAACGTAATATCAGCACCCACAAACAGAAGACGTGAATCACAAACTTTCGTGTTTAATGAGCGCTGTTACCCAGTGCGTCGAGGTTGCGATTTACCAGAACGCTGAAAGGGTTTGCCACTGTGAAAGATCACATATGATTCTTTACGGTCTGAGAGAAATCTTTGAACTAAAACTTTAATAATGAACTAATGAACGATTGATACTGGTACGAGTGAGACATTTATTAATGTATGATAACTTAGTTACATTCTTCTTCGAGTTTATTTGAACAAGAATTCCTTTAATGTCTTTCCCACTAAAATTTCGCTCCTCGTCCGTCGGAATTTTATGTGTTGCGCTGCGCTGTTTGTTGTTGATGTTCTTTGGATTTGTTCATGATCAGTCGCAAGGAATTCAACCACGTCAAATACAATGGTGCTAGCGGTCTCAATGGAGGAAGCTTGAACCGGAACGTATTGCTTGAACCTTTCCGAATCGAATGACCGACAACTCTTCCTGAACTAGTCGCAATCTACTCCCAGCGCCATCTACTCAAGTCTACTCCAACCATGTCAACTAAAACGGGGCTAGGAGTCCCAAGGGAGAATGCTTGAACCTTCCAGAATCGAATCACTGACGTATCTTCTTACTTGTCGCACTCTACTCCCAGCGCCATCTACTACACACATGCCAGTTAAAAGAGTGCTAGCGGACCCAAGGGAGCAAGTTTGACCGGAACGTGTGGCTTGAACCATCCAGAATCGAATCACCGATGTATCTTCTTGAACTTATATTCTGCACCCCGCGTCTTCTACTCCAACCTCGTCAACTATTATGGTGTTAGGAGTCCCAAGCGAGGAAACTTGATCCGAAACACATGGCTTCAGATTTCCAAAATCGAATCACCGACGTATCTTCTTGAACTTGTCGCATTCTACTCCCAGCGCCGCAGTGGCAGATGTTCCATATTTAAAAAGCCTCTCTGCCTTCGACTGCTGTTTATCGATCCGCGAGCGGTCCCGCGCGGGCGGGAGGAGGAAGGGGCCGGGGGGGGGGGACGATGAGCGGGCGCGGGCCTTTGACTGACGGCCGAAGGCAGTCGTCTTCGTCGTCTTTTGAGCGGGGCGGCCCGCGAAATGAAGTATGGGCGGGTGGGCGCGGCCATTGTGTTGCCTATGAAGGCGGGATTTACGGTTTGCTTCTCGCTGTTGTCTTTGGCCGCGGTTTCCGGTGCCGCGTCTCGGCGCGTGCGTTTGTTTTGACCGCCGCGTGGCGCAGTGCGGCGGTGCACAAGGCGGTTGGGTTTCGTTGGTTGGTTAGTGATTCCGGGGGCGTCAACAGCTTAGGTCATTAGTCCCGTAAGTGTAGTGCATGCTTTTTCCTCGGGAGATGGCCGTGATCTTCTCCCGCTAGATGACGAGATTCGGCGCCGACCTACCCTCGGCTACTGGGGTTTCCCCCTAACCAGGACTCTCCCACCAGCGGGGCACCGCCCTAGCCGGGACAAGCTCTCAGCTCCCTACCGGTCTCCCGGAATATGTGGTAGTGAAGTGCATGTTAGTGTAAGTGTGTGTGTGTGTGTGTGTGTGTGTGTGTGTGTGTGTGTGTGTGTGTGTGTGTGTAAGGGGTGAGAGGATAGGACACGGTAGAGGAAGGAAAGATTGCGCGCGGTCCGTGGCCTGTTTGGAGCGAATGCCGAAGCTGAAGGTAGTTAAGCCTTCCTTTGATTCCAACACATGAACTAACGTTGTTACCGTAAGTTATATTTCATATTTTAACTTTTACAGAATTGTGATCAAGGTAATTTTTCATCCAGAAACAAAACTCGGAAAATATTTAAAAAATCGATCACAAAACCATGTTTTAAACAGATGTTTTTACATCGATGTTTAAACCATCGTAAGTTTCTACAAGCATTCATGTTTTCAAAATATCGACATCGATGACGCGTGTGCGCATGTCGTTCCGTGAAGATAATGAAAATGCAGCCATTCCCAATTTCGTTTCCTCTTCTTTCATCTCCTCTTTCTCTTCCTTCTCTTTAACTGGCACATTCTCAAATACCTCTCCTTACTCTTTTTCCTCCATTTGCGTCGCTGTCTCCTCCATATTTTCTTTCCCCTTTTCCTCCTCATTCCGTTTCTCCTTAATTTCCTCATTCTTCTTCTACTCCATCTTGATCTCCTGCTCATCCTCTGCCTTCTTCCTTTCCCTCTACTTCCTCTTCCTCCTCCGTTATCTCTTCTTTCTCCTTAATCTAATTTTTTCTTCTCATTGCTAAGGTATGTCATTGACAGTTGTAAGAACTCCCAGGAAACCACCAATTGCAGTCACCAATCGCACTTGTCGAGACTTTGATACAAGTTAATATAAGTAACAGTGGGAAATACCACCTTCCAAGCGACAATAACGTATGACAGTTATCCGTGATGTACGCACGATTCGATCCCACAAGCCTACGCCATAGGCATCTACCATTAAAGCGGTTCATCGCTCATTACACTGGCTGATAAAGAAATTTTCACTGTCCATGCGCTAAAATTTTAATTGACAACATGGCTTCTCCGTGGGTTGCCTCTTGAGATCAGCTGTAATTTTCCTTCCAGTCGTTCCATTATGGTGTCGCCATGCGTTCGGTGTCGATGGTAGTTGATGCTCGTAGAGTGCGATTGCGCCACGAACAGGGAACCAATCGCGTGACGTCAATTGAACGTTCTGCGATCCCAACCGGCCTCTCCCCCTCCCACCTACTCGCAAACTCGTTGAGAGGAGGCTCGAGGGAGTATTTTTACCCGACTACGCGAACGCAAAGAAGGATAATGTGCATCTTGTATGTGTTCACAACTTCCCAGTGCACAAGGTACATGATACCGTTTGGGGTCGGGTAAGTCAGAATTACCCCATATTGTCCCGAGAGTAACACAGTCAAGATGTTTAGACTTTTATTTAAAAATAATTTTGACTTAGAGAAAATTCTAAATTTGCAGCGGGTTGCCCACCAGCAAGCGCTTTTTTCTCTTTGCTTACTGCATTTGTTATTGAAGTACATCTTGAGAGATATATAGTTTTTTTCTTAGATTCCGTATTTCTTCCTTGACATTCAGAATCTTTAGACGGTAGTAACTTGAATTGAGGCACGCGAAAACACAATCTTGAAGCAGGATGCCCCCGACTCGAGTTCATTTGTAGCATTTTAATTGTTTTTGTTTCTCTCGCTAATTGAGTGTTTATACCCTGTTTTGATCTCCCAATTTCTTCATGAAAAGTCTACAAGAACATTGTATTAAAATTATTAGATTTGAAAACTATTTGTAATTGTGTTGGATACTGCATTGAAATTTGTCATATAAGTACATGGTATGGTAATATAGCTTAGCATATACGTTATTAATAATTTACCCGTTAGAAAGACCCGTTTAATTTTGTCCAAAAGTTTTCTCAAAAACATTTCAGTTTTCAAAAAAGCACTTATTTTTAACCAACATTCTGTGTATACACGATAGCGTGTTCTCCACATACGTGCATGTACGTACTTAATCTTGGGCTCAAGTAAATGAGCATAGTTATGAGCGCCACTTGGAGCCTGTGAATGAGGCTTGGCTGTCACCTCGTACAGAGGCCTTTCACAGAGCTATGGGCGCTGTGCGCGTATGAACGCACGTCAGAAGGAACCCCGACCTCGTGCGCTGGTGATGTGCTCACGCACTCTATTCACGCGTGCGAACTACATACAGCTTCCTCCAGAGAATCCGAGCGGCCCGTAAATGTGCAAGTGTGACTTCAACGTTTTGAGATTAAGAATGATAGTAATGTGAAGATCTTCAGACAATACAACACTGTTGAATGGCTGCTATGAAAGTAGAACAATATTTCAACCTAAATCTTCATTCTTAGGTGCCGAGGGGATTTTAATATTTTAGCTTTTATTCTATTTATGAAATGTTTATTACCTTCCATTGTCCTGATGTGACATAAACTGAAAGTGAATTGAACAAAAGTACAGCTCGTCCTTCGACAAGGTTTCAACAAATTGAAATCTTTCATTAATATCCACACACCTCATTATCTTCCCATCTCTTCTCACTTATTTTTGACGTGCTCATAATTTTTTATCGCTTCCAAGACGTTTCCAATCCGTCGTGCTTTTCAACCCTTTTCTCACTTCCTCATATCACGCTCTGGGCGTTCTTTGTTCTTCCACCTACACCACGTCTTACTCATTCTTTTCCTCGTCTCCTGCTCAGTGAAATAAATCGTTTGCCCACTTAGACGTGAAATTACGAGAGCGCGCGCATTGCTTAGTTCGTGTGTTGACGCCGCGCCAATCCCCGCTGCAGCGGAGCGTTCGGCAACGCGTGGGCTACCCGCGTCTCTGGCAGAGCGTCAACGCGTCCGGCGAACGGGACATGATTTTCTCATGTTCGGAAAAAATAAGTCCTGGGTAATCTCAAGCGCCAACGCCGGTGGCAGCGTTAGAGCAACGTCTCAAGCGAATGAGGTGTGGGAAGTTACCAGGTGAGAAAAGCAAGATTGCCTAATTTGCCTGATGTGTTTTATGTCGGTGAGTTTGTGGCGCCTGCCGTTTTCGATCGATTGTTTTCGGGCACGTCAACTGCTATGGTTATTGATTGATTGACTGTTAGTGAATCTCGGCGCGTCAACTAACGGGATCATTATTTCCGTAAGTGTAGTACATGTTTTTTTCATCGGGAGGTGGTGACGATCTTCCCCCGCTAGATGGCGAGATCCGGCGGCGACCTACCATCGACTAGCGGGGTTATCCCCAACCAGGTCTCGCCCACCAGTGGGGCACCGCCCCGTCCAGGACAAACTCTAAGTCCCCGACCGGTCTCCCGGTATGTGTGGTAGTGTAGTGCATGTTAGTGTAAGTGTGAGTAAGGTGAGAAAAGAACAAGGAAGAGGAAGGAAGGATCGCGCGCGGTCCGAGGCCCCTTTGGTAGGGTACTGCTCCGGCATTCGCCTGGTGTTGATGGGAGAAACCACGGAAAACTACCGATCAGAGCAGGTGGCCGCTATAATTCTCCTCCAGACAGTGACTGAATTCGACCTAGCTGATACGTGTGTCGAAAATCCTGCCGCCGTCGAGACTCGAACCTAGGACCTCCCGGCCAGAGGCACTGCAGTGACATCAGTTGCTACACTGAGCCACCACTCCCGGTGCTGTGGTTTTTAGTCCAGTTAGTGGAATGAATGTTTTATGGTCGTAAGTGGCGGTATTCCTCCCCATTGAATGGTGAAAACCGACGCCGACGTACACGTTGGCTTGCGGGGCTTTCCCCCTCCAAGTATTCCCAAGCAGGGCACTGTCTCAGCCGGGGCAGGCTCTAAGCTAATGCAATATATGTAGTAAGTGCAAAGAGTATGTGTTAGGGAGAGAAGATAGGACAAGGAAGAGGAAGGAAAGGTCGTGCGGTCCGTGTCGCGTTTGTTAGGGTGTTGCTCCTGCATTCACCTGGTAATGATCGCAGAAACCACCGAAAACTAGCCAGTAAAATTCTCCTAACAGCAACTGAATTTGATCTATCGATTTAGCTAGTGTCGAATATCCTCCACCGTCCGGACTCAAACCCTGGGACTTCCCAGTCAGAGTCGCTGCGCAGACAGCGGCAATGCTGGTTCTTAGCTGAGTGCATCCGGTGCCGAGATTGAAGTTGTACGCTGACTGATCAGTGTTTTTTTCACTGTGTCCTTGAACTCTTCCAGGCGAGAGCCGGAACAGCATTCAATGCGTGTCACGAACCGGGTGCGATCCTTTATTCCTACCCTGTTCTCTACACACTCCCATCCTTATGATCGAGAAATGGGTTGATCACTTATCTTGTATGGCCCATCCCACTTCTAGGGAACTTCCGACAAGGGTCGGAGGCGGTCATGACCTTAAGCAGGCTGTAGAACCAGAAAAGAAGTAAAACGAGCTTGTGTAGCGTGAAGAACTTGAATAGAATATAAATGGAGAAATACGCTTATACCGCCGAACACATTATATGCTATTACGCAATGCATGTGTTTTGCAATGCAATGCATGCATTTCAGTATCATGACACAACTTTCATGTGACCTGCGGCAGAGGTTCAAAGATTCACATAAACACGGACGCAACTACTATATATCAATGGTCGACGAACACGACGTTTCATTCTCATATTCTTCTTATAGGCCGTGTCAATCCAGCACTCTAATTCAACCCAATCGTTTCTCGGGAAACAACTGGATACCACATCCTCGCTCTATGTCCCTACTTTCAATCTATTCCCTCTTCCGCAGCCTTTGCATTATAATTTCTGAAGTTATAAAAAATATTTAATAATTGCCTTTGAAGCATTCATTGCTGCTCAATCATTAAATATCAATTAAATTTACACATTAAAAATGTTAATTCATGATCTATAGTCATACATTTCACCTCACTCCTTGAAATGCTTTACTCTCTTTTCGTCTTTCATCAACAACCCTTAGTAATCCATTTTACACGACACCATGAAAACAGTAGATATCTCGTACACGATGCAACAATTCACTCTCATCTTGTGCTCTCTTTTTCCTTTACTTACTTTCACCAATCCCGCCACTCCTTTGAAACACTGACTCACAAGTCCCTCCCACCGCACATTCCGACGTATTCTTTTTGACTCCTGCTTGCCCGTCTAGTTTTTCCCGACCCACGCCACTTCGCCAAGCCAACCGTCGCCTTTTGCTTCTATTTGCTTTCATTGCCTCTTCGCGCCTCGTTGGCCGCGAATAGACATTGCCTCTTTGTTCGCGTGACCGTTCAGACGGACTGCGACCGCGCATGCCTTGCAGGCTGTGCTTACATCCCGTTAATTAGCCATGCAGGAGGTGGTATGTGATGGGACGCTTTCAAGACGCTTTCAAGAAAGATAGTTGTGTACGAATCTCAATGGTTGGAAACGTTAGTTGGAAAAGGAAAGTTACATTATCGTTTTCTCATAAAGAATATATTGAAGTTATAATTATTAAACTATTTTAATGTGTTTTGTGAATAAGCGTGCTAATGGTTGTCCATGAAATATCTTGCAGATTTATATGAGGAAAGGTATTTCGTTCATAACTCGAAAGTTTGTTTATTTCCCCTCATTTATTCGGTTAAACAGTGTTATTTCATAAAACATCGATTAGAAACACGCAAGAGATGATGATATGAATGAACACGGTGACTGTCTAGATTGTGATCATTAAAGATCTACAGTTTTAATTTCACACTGTTGAGTAATATCACCCACTTTCAACTCTAATTTTATGAGCACAATTTGTTGTGCTTCGTGTATTAACTGGCTATTAGTTTGGTGGTGGTTCCCTGCATCCCGGCTAGTTTGTGATTGTTAATATTTGACCAGGAGAGAGCCATGAGAACGGGAGAGGGCGACGAGGATTGGAGAGGGCAACGAGGATTGGAGAGGGCAACGAGGATTGGAGAGGGGGACGAGGATTGGAGGGGGTAACGAGGATTGTAGAGGGCGACGAGGATTGTAGAGGGCGACGAGGATTGTAGAGGGCGACGAGGATTGTAGAGGGCGACGAGGATTGTAGAGGGCGACGAGGATTGTAGAGGGCGACGAGGATTGTAGAGGGCGACGAGGATTGTAGAGGGCGACGAGGATTGTAGAGGCCGACGAGGGTTGTAGAGGCCGACGAGGGTTGTAGAGGGCGACGAGGGTTGTAGAGGGCGACGAGGATTGTAGGGGGCGACGGCTGTGGAAAGTCACACGATGCAGCACGTGAGGAGCCGAGGCGCCGCCAGGCCCGCGAGAGCGTGCGGATGAGTGCGGGAAGGGCGCAAAGGTGATGTGAGAGCGCCAGGGGCAGGAACCCTGTCGAAGGGGGCGTGGCGCTGCCGGCAGTGTTCCATTACCTAATCAAGAACTTCGCGCCCGCTGCGGCCGTACCGCGTGGGACGATGCCTGGGGCTGTAAAGCCGTCGACGCGCGCTCTGTATGGGCGCCGCCGAATTGGATCCCAACTCCCTACCCGTCTTCCCTCCACTCCACCGCCCTCCATCCACATCAGCTTCTCCACTCGCCCTCTTCGCCGCCTCCATCTTTTCCACTGAAAGGTTAACTGCCACTTTCGCCCGGCGCTACTTAGCTTTTCGCCTGTTTGTTTCGTTTGCCCCCCGCGTAAACACTCCTAGTTTTGGGTGACCTTACGCAAGCGGTTGCCTATTTGTTTACGAATATCGTCTCGCCCCCTACATCAGGATGATGCATGAATGTAGCGTTTATTGCGGTCGGATTGAAATCGCGTACTGATAGGTAAACGCTGATTTTTGAGAGATGTTGACTGAGAAATGTGCGAGCCGGATTCTTTGTTTTCCTTGGGAGAAGAATTTCGTAGTTTGATGTGGAAGTTTTTGGAAATATTTTGACGGTTGAGTCAGGTGTTTTTTCAAAGAAAGATAATCTTTGCTCTAAGTCAGTTACTCCTGGAATTTTCTTATACATGATTTAATGTATATACTATATTCGTGTGTTACTAGATAGTGTGTTTTCTTGATTCTTCATTATATACGATATTTTATACTTCTATTTTCCTTGGTATTATCAGTTTAATTCTTTCATTTAGAGTATTTATGTTTTTTGTAACCTCTTTGAAGCTCGTCTTTTCACAGCATTCACTTTTTGACGCATTCAGAGAAATATTTAATGAAACTTGGTATTTCTTCTAAGGATCTAATATTAGTGTGAAATATACGTCTATAAAACAAACATGATGGTAGTTATTACTTAGTGTATTATTACATGTTTAGAAGGCTAGACTGATTTCGTGACTTTCCTCTTCAAAACCAGAACGAACACCAGACGACTGACCAAGATGATTCACGTACATTAAACACACTTGAGGTCCACATACTACTCCACCTCTGTGCTGGAAAGGAGAGCTAGAGGTCCTACTCTTCGACATAAATTAAAGCTGATGGCTTGGACGCCACTTGAACTCCGTATGGAGAATTACATTTGCGTGCAGCCGTGCCTCTGCAAGTGGAGGCAGTACTGGGTTGCCAAGTTGAGATTTTACCCCCCGAAAATGGTCAAATTTTTTGTGCCGTGTGGGAAATTAGCAAATAGAAATTAAAAGGAAGAAGTTAGTTATTTTTTAATAATTAAATTTGGAAAATTAAATTATGTTTAACTCTTTTTTATTTCTAATATGTCAGTATTGTTGTACGCTGAAAATTTTGTAACTTCGTTGAGAATAGTTGTATTCTGTTAGGGCTTGAGTTCCAGCTTTATTAGGAATGGTAATGTGATCCATCTTCTTATTGCGTTAGCTTATACAATTCTTGGTGAAGGATTTGTGCCGTTTGCCTTGACTGTATGGTATGTCATAGCACTTATGGTACTTGCCTGGACTGTATGGTATAGCACTTTTATCAGAAGTTTTAATCCATTTCAACTTTAGTAGTACGAAATCTTTAATTTTGTTGTAATGTTTGCCACCGGTTATTAACTCGAAGCCAATTTATAATAAATATGTGTAAACATTATTAACATTTTTCAGATACTATTATTAAATCGGCCATAGAGTGGAACTCCAATTATCCCAATAGATTTTGGTGAAGAAAAGAAAAATAGCGAAGTTGGGATAATATGAGCATTGAATAGATATGAAAATTGAGTGTTATGGGAGACTCAGGAAATATAGAATATTGACTAAGTATTATTATGTAAAGGTCAGCCGTCAAGCCATCCAGCCTCCAGGAGAATCTCAGAGACGCCGTCAAAACTTTTCTTTCGTCTGCCGGCAGCTGGTCGTGTTGTGTTCATTAAAATTTTCGTATTTGTGGAGGTATTTCGTGTTTTCGTATTTTTTGCCTTTAAGTGTTCAAACAACCAATAAACAGTATTGAACTGAACTTTTTACATTTAAACTAAACGCAATGCATCAAGGTACTAACATTTTATCATGTAATGCTATTTTTTAAATTACGAGTCGTATTTTTTCCAAAGCTGAAGGGTTGGGGAATACTATTGTTTCTTATTACCTTGATTGCATTGGAGCAATGATAGTTCCTTATGAATGAGATTTGTCTGTATGGACCGAACATATTGACTAACTTCTTAGACATCTACAAATTTTGAACAATGAATCTGTCTTTTGCAAAATTTTTTTATTTTCTGTTTTTTGGTTTTAACCAACTTTTCCGTAAATCACCTATATGTACTTGCGGTTTCTGAGTGTATTAGATTGAATTGTATTAGGCTTTATACAATAAAGGGGCTTTGTAGTTTATAAAAAAATTGGTATGAGCAATATAACATGTATATACGTCTCCTATTTTACTTTAATTTTATGAAAAAGAGTATGTTGCTTTGAAGAATCTAACTCGTTTTCGTGCGGCAAGATAGGGAACTTTGGGTACTTTGTAATACTATTTAACTATACGTTAGTAAATACATTCTAGGGATGCAACCTTGGTAAATAATTCAATTGTAGTGATTCATATAAATTGCTTGTGTACATTTGTTTAACTTTTTTCGTGAATTACAGGTCCATTTTGTCTAAACCTGACTTAATTTTTGCTTAATTTCTGTGCATTATCCAATCATTTAAATATCTGCATTTCCAAATCGACCCAATTCATTAAAAAAATATATTTTACTGCATTTGGAGAATTGTTACACATTTGAGTAAAAGACTCTCCAGCCATCTGGCAACACTGGGTCCTTCAAGAGACATGGAGTACCGGCGGCGTGCTGCTTCTACACCGTCACTGGTTCGTATCAAGTAACTGGGGATTAATAACCGCTTTGACCTCAATCTTCTAATGTTAAAGATAGCCCCTAGGGGCGGGTAGACTCGTGTTGTTTCTTTGCTTTCCTTGTAACGTCTTCGCAAAGAGAAGAACTTCTTCTGCCATCTTAAGTATTCTCTCTTCACCACTGTATCCATTCACAACGGCCATAACCAGCAGACGTAGCGTATCATTTGTTACTGTAATGCATTTCTTGCAGTAGCAGATCAGGGATTTTTCATCCTCGTCAACAAATTATTCTTTTGGCGGTAGGAGTTTCTGAGTGTCTAGTCGATGTATTTGGTAAAGCAATTTCTTGAATTTACAGAATAATAATTATTATTCGATAAGGTCATAGATTTAACTGGAAGACAAGTAGAATTTTTTCTACATACTTAATCGCCTTCTTAACACTACTGGAATCATTCCCGTTTTCTCCTATTCCCCTGCTTTATTTCTCCTTATTTAAGTTCGTTCATTCTGAACCAACTCTTTTCGTTTTCATAAATAGTATCCCACTTTCAAAATTCATTCATTATTCTTTCCACTATCATTTCCAATGATCCGTTTCCCTAGAATCGTTCTCAGTATCTGGCGTACCACTGTCCTGCAAAATCGGGCCCGCATCCCGACTTTATTAACCTTCATCTTCAGAATATTAAATCACTCTCGTTATCCTCCTTTCTACTTCCATTGTCGACTAACCGCATAACTCTTATTCGTCTTTTATTGCTAAGCTTTTATTTGTTCATGTATTTATTTTCGATCCGTCACAAGGGCATCTTGTGGTCGTAGTTTGCATTGATTTTGCATGCCTCAGACGTTCAGTGGCTCGCATGACGTGGCGTGGGGATTCGTCTTCATTTCAATCACGCACACGTAGAGACGAGACAATCGGTGCAGGTGTTACTAGGGATGGCAAAATACACCGAAACATTGATGTTTTCCACCAGAAACATCGATGTATTAACGTCGATATTTTGCTTTCGATGTTTTCTTAGCAACAATATTTTGTCACAAAAAACATCGTTTTTTAATTTTTTTTAATGAAGGGGTTTAAGCACGTTGAAGAGTATCAGCAATCCACAACAATATCGTTGTTTTCCATCAACCTCTTTATCATGATGCACATTTCGCATGTGTAATCTGAGGAAGTTTGGGAGCTGCTCGTGTTATGGATGTGTGTTATCGCCATGGGTGTCATTGCCTGAATCGACTGTGAAACACGAAATCGATATCAAACAGGATGTTATTTATTGTTAATTTTATTCTTTACAGTCGATAATAATTTTTTACATACTACTCATATGTTGGTAACCAAACAATAAAATACATCCCTTTTACGTACTACTGTAATTAAAAATGGATAGGGAAATAGCATGTTTATTAGTCTATAGTTAAAACATCGATGGTGTCTTGTCGATATTTTCATCGACCTCGAAAATCCTTTAGCGATGTATCTAAACATCGATGTATCGATATTTTGGTATAATTTGCCATCACTAGGTGTTACAATATGTCCCAGTGGAGAATATATTTTCCCAGTGGAGAGTCCCAGGGGAACTCCTAGGAAAAACGAGACGAGTAAATTGATAGATGAAACGAAGACCATCTTGGCTTTTGCAGGATTCTTCGAAATCTCTTGGGAAAGTTTCCTTTTCATATTTCGTTGATTTGATCATTTTAATGTAAATAAAAAAAGTTGAGGCACCTGAGTTTGCGTTCCAGGGAGGTATAAGTTAATATTTTTTCCAGCTAGTCATCAGTTGCTCTGGAGGAGTCGATCCCCGACTTCCCCGCCGTGGATTCGCACCCTGTGGCACCTCATGAGGCTGACCGCCTTGTCGGCCTCCGCCATCGCCGCCTGCGCCCTGTCCGTAGCCTCCGCCCCGCCGCCTTCTCAGCCGCCCCCGAACAGAGCGCACCATTCATCGCGCTCCGGGGGACCAGGTGGCTCCACCTATCATATCTTGCGTGACGTCACATCCGGCGCTCTCCGTGGATCGTCCTAATTGGAGGCCGCGATAAGATGGACGCCGCTTCGCAGCCGCCGCTGTCGGGGGCGGCGAGGGCGGGGCCGGCGACCTCCGTGAAGTGGCGGTGGAATAGCCGCGGGTATCGGAGCAGGGGGAGGGGCGAAGGTGACTTCCTTCATGATGGCAGCGCGCCGCGGCGGTGGCAGTGGCAGTGTCGAAACGGTGTGGGCGGCGACGGCGGCGATGTAGGAGGCGTAGGCAGCAGAGGAGGCGGAGGCGGTGAGGGTAACGGTCTGAACATCGGCGGAGATGGTAGTGGCGGGAGCCGAGTTGGGACGATGGCATCGGTGTCAGGGGTTATTGCGGGTTTTACAGAGCTGTGTTTGAAGTAAATCAGCTGTTAGTGAGCCATCCAATCGGAAGGCTGAACGCCACCATTATGACGTCACTGTGGTGACTTGTAAGGTCCCGATTGGGCGGCCCCGTAACAGCTGATCAAATGTCAAACGCAGGAATGTAAGAATCGTATACATGGCGGTGTACAGTATATATGGCGGTAAGGGAGGCAGCACAGGGACGTAGAGGGAGTTGCGTCGCTGGTGACGGAGCAACAGTGGGGAGGTGAAGGAGAAACAGTGGGGAGAGCAGCGGCGTCGGAGGCAGTAAGAGAAACGACTTGGGCGGCAGCGAATAGGGTCATGGGCGACGTTTTTGACGGAGGGCGGGTGGTGGGATGGGTGGCGAGCTCAAGAAGTGGTTTGGGGGGGGGCGAAGGGATGGGATGGCGTCGGGAGTTTGGAATGCGGTGTCGACGACTTCCTTCGGGAGGCGGCGACGGAGACGGTGTGAGCAGGAACGGGAGCCCAGTGGGGCGGAACTGCCCTTGGAGACGCTGTTAACCTTCGACCCTCCCGCTCGCCGCGCCCTCGCCCTCTGCGGTTATCTGCTCTGCCAGCCTCCGCTTCCGTGGCCGTCGCCACGGGCATCCCAGCGCGGGGCTAGGTACTTTAGTGGCCGGTGCTGCGTTTAACTCAGGCTCACGTCGGGGTCCGACTCAAGGAATGAGCGCGGTCCGCAAAACTCCGAGGACCAAGCTCAGGTTTCTAAGCGTCTTCGTAAAAGTATGTAAGTTATGTTTCGTATATTAGAATTTTAATTTGGCGTTAACTTTCATTCTAGGGTGGATTATTTATTTCTTAAGAGGTGAAAATAGGATCCGGGCGCACTTTGCACATTTATGACGAAGATACAGTGGAAAAAAGTGTATGACCCCCTATAAGGCAAACAAAACCTTCTTTGTTTTGTACGTTAAGCAAAGATGATTTTACTCTATTCATAAGACGCCGTCAACAGTAAATCCCGTAAAAGAGCTTATGTTAGGTAGGGAGAACCCTCCTTACAAGCATGAAACAGGTTGAAGACGAAAATGTGAATTTCTCTGCACTATGGTATTGCCATCTTGTCCCCTCACCCAGTGTTGATGGGACATAGAAAGGATACACTTATTGGCATATGCTCGCGAGGGATATTCGTCATGAAATCCTTTGCAAAAATCATTTTTGCACGCCCCCTCCTCAAACCACAGGCCTCTTCCTTTCCCCTGTGGGTCTCCTCTTCACCGTTTCAGTACAATCGCTATGGACACGCGCTTGAGTAACTTCACAGCGGAGCTGGTGTAGACTGTACATCCGATTTGGGAGGAGTGCGCCACGAATGCGGCGGAGCGTGGGAGATGATGCGGGGTCTCTCCCCGTCGCATCCCTCCTTGTCCCTTTCGCTCCAAACCCTATTCCATCGCATTCCATCTCATCTCATCACATCCCATCTCATCCCTACCTACCCTATCCCACTCCATTTCATTCCATTCCTTCCTATTTCATTATATCACACTCCATTTCATCTCGTCCCATCCCATCTCATCTCATTTTATCTCATCCCATCTTAACTCGTCCCTTTCCATCCAAATCTATCCCATCTTATCCCATTCTATTCGTCCCATCCCAACTCATCTCATTTTATCTCACCCCATCTCAGCTCGTCCCATCCCATCCAATCCTATCAAATCCCGTCTCATCCCATCTCATTCTATTCCATTCCATCTCATCTCATTTTATCTCATCCCATCTCATCTCATTTCGTCCCATCCCATTCCATCCCACCCCATTCCATCCCATCCCATCTCGTTTCATGTCGCCCCTTCTCATCTCATCTCGTCCTATATCATCCCATCCCATCCTATTCTATCCTCTCCTATTCCAACTCATCCCTTCCGTTCCCTTCACACCCCATCTCAATCCGCCCCGTTTGAACCACTCCTGTCAAATTCAACCCATTCCCACTACTCGTGGCCTTCCTTCCCTGCTTGCCTTAGAGACGGGACGTCTCGGCCGAGGGAGGACAGCGGGAGGACGAGGAAGAATAAGAAGCAATGCCAGCGTTTGGGCGGTGGCGGCGGCCGTCTTTACGAGTGGTCTAGGAGCGCGGGGGCGCATAAATAAAGATAGTGAGGCGCTCTCCTAAATTGGAGTTGTCACATGCCGCGCGGCGTGGAGCGGCGTGCCGTGGCTGGGCGTCTGTGACGATGGCGGGAAAACGAGGAGTGAGCGGTGACCGGAGTGGATCACACTGACAGTGGGTCAGATCGGAACTTGTTGTTTCCTGCCTAATTCATGATGTTTTTCAATTAATATCATTGTTCGCAAGATAACGAAAAAGGCCCAATGTTTACATTAGATTGTTTCTTATTTCATAAATTCAGTGTTTTTCTATCTTTTACGAAGTTTTGTTTGCCCTGCTAAAATTCTGCTTTCACAATATTTCGTTGTGTTTAGTAACATAAAGGAAACTGAATTGAAATAATTTGAAAACGCACGTATTACGTATCTAATCCTTTTGATATTGATTACATAAAAAAATAAGTGATTTATGAATTTGAGAATTATCCCGAGAAGAAGTTAATGCCATATTGTTAACTAACAAATATAAATAATTCATTGAGGTTTAATATAAAATTGTGTATTGTTTAGTACAGTCCAGCAGGAAATCTACAAGCAAATAGTCACTTATTGTCACCACAAAGTTATATGAACTCTAAAATTAGATAAAAATCATCCAATTTTTATAGAATATGAAAAGAAAAAATATGTGGACGACTGTTTATTTCTTTAAACCTTTTTTTATCTAATGTCAATGTCATGAATCTTGGCCGTGCGATCAATATCAATTTATGTCAATTTCTTTTGATATTCCCGTGATTTACAAACATTTAAAAACATTTACAATGTTACAAGGTCTCAGCTTCAGACTGTGGTGATATGATTAGCAACATATTGACGGTTGTAATCCCCAGAAAATTTCAGCATTCATTGAGCAGCAGTTTGTTCTAAAAGTAGCTGAAATCTGCCACAAAAAGCCTTCACTTTTATCCTAACACCATATCTCGAAACCAGCATTATGCAAGGTCCTTGGACTGTCACGCACTCATGAACAACCGTACCCTCGAAATGCTTAACCCAACCAATCAAATGGGGAGCATAAATCTCCATATTCGACAGCCATTAACGGCGCCGCACGGTGTTTCGTTTGGCACATCTGGCTGGCCAAAATTAATATCTCGAAAACTACTGGTTAGATTTTAATGAAATTTTGCACACACATTCTTACGAAGTACTTGAATACGTATTTTGAATATAGAATATGTATCTTTACATTATCAGACAAAACTATCAGATTTTGAAATGGCATATGCAATAAAACTGCACGTAATTGAATTAATGTTTTATTCTGATTCGAAAATGATAAACAATTAACTGAATACTACGTTATGCAATAGTATAACTTTCAACAATGTTATTTTATATTATAATTAATCTATAAATATTAATACTATTATAATTCGTTAAAAAATTCTGATTTGATTAATATTAGACTCTTATTGTTATGAACTTACAAGCAATATTGAAATTAGTCTGAATCAGAGGTGTCATCACATTCATCAGATAAAGATGGAGTGGCTAAAAGTTTTTGCACTTCCTCTGATAAACCAAATACTTTACTTTTAGGGCCTTTACCCAGACTGGAAATATATGGGTCAGAGGATATTAACAACCTATGGAGAAGGTCTACATTAGTCGTTTCTCTAGAACGTTTCCTTGTGAAAAACTCTCGGAAATTGCGTGCATCTTTATTTCGGGCTTCTTGAGCCTCTTCAGAGAGCTGACCTATGGGCAAAATACAAAATTTAATGATTATTTCTCCATGAACTAAGACCTTATGCACAGTTACTGGCATGGCGTACCACTTGTAAAGTTCTAAGTACTTTTCCTTCGTGACCTTTGCAAACTCCCCAAATGACTTGGAATTAATTGAATAACCACACGACAATGTCTCCAAAATCACACTGAATTTTTTAATCAATTCCTCATTGATTCCGGTTATTTGTGCTGACAATGAACTTTCCCTAAAAAATCTACGTGCAGTATTACCATCATTGGTATTGCCACTACTCTGCTTGGGCATGTCGACAAGTAAACCCATTTCTCTTTTGAATCTCTCCTGAATTTCTTTCTTACGTGCTTCTACTTTTACCTTATCTTCTTTTTTACGAATCTGCCATTTCTTGATTTCGAGCCTGTAGGAAATGTGAAGCAAACACTCAAAGAAACGGATCCGAGCATGAAGTGGAGACAAACCTAACTCAAGAGTTGATGTGTCTATGTCTCTTTCCTCTACGCTCGAATTCATTTCTTTAGGTGAGGCCCCGCATATGTAACATTTTTGAGAAGAACGGTATGATGATATTGCATTGCAGACTTTGCCGTCAACCATTGTCAGGAGCAGGTTATGTGTGACAGATATACCATGTTCAGCTACCTGTGTGGGCAAAAGGGAATTAATTTGGTTAGTGACATTCATCACTTCTTTTTCAATGACAGCTGCGGTTTCCTTAATGAACATGAGTTTAACAGGTCTGCAGTAACGTGAGGATGAAGGCCTGAGGTTTTGCCAAACTATGACCTTTCTTTTACTGTACGGCGTTTCGGCATAGAGTTGCAATGGAACCAGTGATATACTAAACAAACAATCATCACTATGAACAGAGTCTGCAAATTTTTGCTTGTAACGGCTCTGATCACTACTTCCATCACATCCCCACTTAGAAATTAAAATAAAATTAAATTCCTGTCCTGATAAATGCTGAATAACTTCAGTCTGCGCAGTACATATACGATTGACAGTGTGATCAAGAAGACATTGTAAAATTATTTCTGCGGAATATTCTGTAATAGTTATACTATTTTCAGGTGGATAACATTTGATTTGCGCTTGTCTTACTGCATAATAAGAAGGATAAATAGTACAACCATAATCTTTCGCATTTGCACGCATTTCCTTATATTGGTTCACTGAGAGTTTAATGTCCATCATGAGTGACAATGCTTCGTCTGCAGTCATTTGTCGAGGCTTTCTGTGAAGAAGAAATCGAGCTTTCTTCATTCTTGTGGCTCGCTGAGGAGAGGCGGTACTTAACTCCCCAACGATTTCTGCTGCATCCCTTTTGCCTTGAGCACGTAAATTCATTTGTGTAGCCAAGGATATTTCATCCACACTTGTTCTCTCGGCGAGGTTTTTCGCTTTTCTTCTCTTCGATCGCTCACTGCTTTCCCCAAAAGATTTAGTCGGGCGACCTACACTACCTGACTCAGTACTTCCGCTTTGAATGGCTTGATATACAATGTCCTTAAACAGTACAATGCCATCCAACCACTTTTCATTAGACTTCATGAACGGTCCTTGATTTCTGAAGCACTTTGCCCATCTTTCACTAATTTTAGAGCACACGATGCTGAGTGTATGTTTTAAAGATTTTGTAACTTCTGTTGAACACTCCTGTATATCTAAACGTACCATTATATTTTTATAAACTACATCTCTGTCCGTGCGCCAACCAGTTTCGCGCAATACTTCGAAGACCGCGCGTCTAGTGAGCGAACGCACCGGCACTGAAAAGAGATGATAATTATCAGATATGCACTTCTCTGCAAAAAGTGTGGTGATAATATTGTAAAGAAACCTTTTCAGAATGCATGCATATCAGTTTCAAGCCGGAGAAATGCGGAGCGAATTTTGTAACTCAACATTTATTTTCAATTTTCGAATACGCGCACATGTTTTAAAGTCGAACTTTGTGTAAGAATTTATAAGCATACTTATCTTTGAATATTATGAAACAATTACACATGAAAGAACATACCTTTCTGAGGATTTTCCATACTGGAATTATGAAATACTCATAAGGAGAACGCTGTGAATAGGTCTGAAACGCAAGCACTTCCGAAGAGAACTGTGCGGCTCGGCGCCGGCTATCGGTGGGACGTAACTTGACACCTCCCATGAGACCGACCCTTACAAATCAGCGCCTTATAAACACTGGGGCCATGTGCTCTGGATGTTTATCTACAGGAAGAGTCAAAAACATCACCCAAAAGTGGAACTTCGAAAAATGGGTTTTGGCCAGCTGGATGTCTCAAACAAAACACCGTG
>BLKR01006841.1:0-49046 GCA_011170035.1 Teleogryllus occipitalis | reverse complement strand
AGTCATATACTACTTAAATTTTGAATTTTTGAAAGGGAGAAAAAAAACTCCCATGTAATAAAATCTATTTTCAAGGATAAACAAGCAATAAATTTTGAATTTTGAAAGGGAGAAAAAAAACAAAAAAACTCCCATGTAAAAAATCTATTTTCAAGGGTAAATAAGCAATAAATTTTGAATTTTGAAAGGGAGAAAAAAACAACAAAAAAGAAACTCCCATGCAATAAAATCTATTTTCAAAGATAAATAAGCAATAAATTTTGGCTCTTATTACTTCCTGCCACGACAACATGGAAACGATAATTTGAATAATTGTATTTCCCACTGAATTCTAGAAGACGTGCACAGAAAATGAAGTTACATTTATGTCCAGAAGCAAACAAGGGGCCATCTCAGCATTTGCTCAATGGATCAGGGAAACTGGACGAAAAACCTGATCGAGATGGGGGTCATTGACCCGGAAGCTGTGTTACAATAGTTGTTACAGGTTGTTTATACTTATTTATACAGTCCAAATGGTAAATAATGCATTATGTATCATTGTTAAAATTAATGTTACTTTTCTTGTGATGCTCAGTATAGTCTCTAATTGTATAGAAACAGCTATGCAGCAGAAACGATTTCACTTGTGATTTAAACTTTTCTATTGAATTTAATCGTTTAATGTCATCTGGCAAAGTGTTGTAAAATAATGTACATGTATTGTATGTGAATTTTTGTAATGAGCTGTTGATACTGTCACCTGATGAATATGATTTCTACGTCGAGTGTTATAGTAATAGACTTCGGCATTTTCTGAAAAAATATTCCCGCCCTTGAGCAAGTCATTTTTTACAAAAACCACTGATTCGTAAATAAAAAGACACGGTAATGGTAGAATTCCTAGATTAATGAAGAGAGGCTTACATGAATCACGTGGGTGGGATTTGGTTATTATTCGTACAATTCGTTTTTGTAATCTAAAAGTCTGGGAGCTATAAGATGTATTTCCCCAGAATATTATGCCATATCTCAGGCGGGAATGAACATTCGCGAAGTATACACAACGAGCAGTATGAAGGCTGACTGAATTTGCAAGAATTCTGAACGCGTAGCATAATGAACTTAATTTTGTGTTCAATTCATTTAAATGGACGTTCCATTTAAGGTTTGACTGAATTGAGAGCCCTAAAAATTTTGTTGCCTTAACATCAGTCAATGGTACACCGTTCATTTTCAATGGAGCACAGAATTGTTTATTTGATAATGGAAAACTGCATTAAAACCGTTTTCTTTTCGTTTACTATTAATTTGTTATTTCGGAACCAATTTGAAACATCTGATATTGTACTATTTACGGTTTCTTTATTGCAAAGGATGTTCGTATCGTCCGCAAAGAGAACCGTTCTTCCGTTTCGAATCGTCGAGGGCATATCGTTTACGTAAAGTAGGAACAGAATAGGGCCTAAAATCGATCCTTGAGGAACTCCACATGCAATGGGCAAAGAGTCGGAAAGGTGCGTACGTAATGTTCCATCATTCCAGTAAGGTATTTCAACTCTCTGAGATCGTTGTTTAAGGTACGAACATAACCAATCTAGAGCAATACCACGAATTCCATATGAAGGTAATTTGGAAAGTAAAATGTCATGATCAATGACGTCAAAAGCTTTTGAGAGATCTAAAATAATCCAATAGGTGCCTCGTTTTGATCCAATGATGAGGCGACATCTTTAAGAAAAGAAAATATAGCTGTTTCCGTTGATTTTGATTTTCTAAATCCATGTTGGCAATCTGAAAGCGCGTCGTGTTTACTGAGAAAGGTTTCCATTCGTACGTAAAAAAGTCTCTAATATTTTTGAAAAAACTGATAGAAGAGAAATGGGCCGATAATTTTGAATTTCATTTTTGTTGCCTTTTTTGAAAAGCGGCTTAATTTTAGCTGTTTTGAAAATATCTGGAAACGTTCCAGTGCATAAAGATGCATTAAATATGTGAGTTAACGGGTGTATAATGGCATACGCACAAGTCTTTAACAAAGAATCCGGGAATTCATCTAAACCGGACGAATATTTATTTTTTAGTTTACCGATTATTTTGAGAATTTCATAGGAAGAAGTTTCGGAAACAAACATTGTCTCTAAAATTTTGGGTGAACTGTCTGTTTTTGAATTTTGTGCCTGAAGACCCTTAGTGAGATCGGCAGCAATTCTCGAAAAGTATTCGTTAAAGAGATTAGCCACTGTTGCCGGATCGTTCACATTTATATCGTTATATTTTAAAACAACATTCTCTACGGGTTTTCTAGTTGATTTGGTAGTATTGTTTATTATATTCCACATTGCTTTTGTTTTATTATTTGAGTTCAAAATATCCTGATCGTTTTCATGATTTTAGCCTGCCTTATGACTTTTCGTAACAATGTTTTGTATTTTTTAAAGTAGATAAGGAAATCTTGAGATACGTCATGACGTTTAGAAATAAAGTAGAGTACGTTTATTTTTACACGATGTTCTAATTCCTTTTGTGATCCAAGTATTACTTTTTCGTGAAATGTTTAATTTTCTCTTTTTAATAGGAAAGCATGCGTTAAAGAGAAATGAAAGCTTTGAGAAAAATAAATTATATTTTTCATTTGTGTCAATAGCGTTATAAACTGCCTCCCATGATTCTTTCAGCAAGTAGTCCGTAAATAACTTTATGTTAACTGTAGTAAATGCTCTGCACATGCGTGTTTTATTTATTGTGTCAGTATTCATGTTATTAGTAATTGTAAGAATTTGTGCATCGTGGTCACTGTAACCTAGATTATTCGTTATTATTTCATATCTAGTTGTGGTTTTGTTAATTATAATTTGATCTATTGCTGTTTGTGATTTAAGAGTATTCCGTGTAGGTACGTTCACTGTAATATCTAAATTAAAAGAATGAATTAAATTGAGAAACTGCTCTTTTTCGTGGGATTCGCTCAGAAAATCAATATTGAAATCTCCACATACAACAATGGATTTAAAAGAGAGATTACTAATTTTGTTCAGAGTTATCTCTAGATTTTCTACGAAATTGAAATAATCTAAAGCTTGCTTTGTTGGAGGTCTGTAGATGCAAAGTAAAATAATTTTGAGCGTAGTAAGATGTACAACTGTTATTTCAAAAACTTTTTCAACTGCATATAAATTGAATTCTGACAAGAAGGTAGAATCAATATTATTTCTTACATAAATACACGAACCTCCGTAAGCAGCGCCTTTATTTGATTCCCTGGCTCTACAATAAGATCCTGCAAGGTAAAAACTAGGAATTTGGAGTGTGTTTAGATCATTATGAGATAACCAATGTTCTGTAAAGCAAAGAACATCTATTTGACTGAGATCACACTCTAATGCTGCCTCGATAAATTCAATTTTATTTGAAAGAGATTGCACATTATGATGCATTATTTGAATATTTTTCATGTACCTACACGGATGCTTTTCTGCTGCATCTGACTCTAGTTGCTATTTATTTATCTCATTTTTACCTCGAGTGCGTGGTCGAAGGAAGTATCGTGTCCCAGCAGTGTTAGGAGGTGAGGAAGGAGGGGTTACAGATGTAGGGGAATGAATAATGGGAGAGGTAGTACAAGGATTAGGTTCAGGGGATAAGGTAATTGGGTCCAAAGGGGTTCCGGAGGATGGAAGAGAACTAGGAGATGTAGGTGGGGATGAATCTTGGATAGGATACTGCTGAGGTGTAAGGATGTGTGTAGCAAGTTCGCTACCGAGTGCATGTTTTCCGACAAGGTTCAAGTGAAGACCATGCCGGGTGAAGTGTTTTTCTGAGAGAAAGTTAAGCTCAAATAATTTAACATGTGTGCCTCTCAGATGCAGTTTTAATTTGTTGTTTGCGTGTCTAATTTCTTTGCACAGTGTTGGTTTGTTGTACCAGAAGGGCAGAGTCGAGATTACAATGTTCGTGTTTTGGGCGGCACGTTGTAGTTTGTCAACATGTTGCTCAGGTGTAAAGTGACCACCCAAATTGATGTCATTCTGCCCTCCTATGATGATGACTGTATCCCGTTTGGTGAGAGTTTTTGTGTGGGTGTCCAATTCACTGATCACGTCGGCAAACCTCCCGTTAGGTTTAAACACACACATGACAGAGAAATTGGATGGGAGTTTCCCACTGAGCAGGGGGAGATTTGTCGCCCATGGCTATCTGCTAAAATTAGTACCTTTTTCGTGGGCTCAGTAGGAATGTCCTTGTTCACTTGTGGGCCAGGTTGCGCAACTCTACGTGTCTTTGTTTCTTTGCGCTTGCTAGCCTGTTTGCGTCGGTTTGTGGGTGGACGTGTCGATGATGGGAGGGGGTAGTGTGGATTGGGAAGGCATGGAAAATCATTGTCATAATCTAACACAGCAAATCTGTTTTGAGTCATGATTGGTTGTGATGATTGTGTTTTTGCTTTCGCGGATGGACGGTTGAAAGTTTCTGCGGTGTTGCCTATTGTTGTCCAACCGTCTGAGTTTTGAACGACCTCTTCGAGCCTTCGGATATGTTCATCTAAATTTTTGTTTACGTGTGTGAAGGCTTTCAGAAGGTCGGCTTTGAGAGTGTACAGAGTAGAAAGTGTATAGCGAATAGTAGCCATGTCACGAATGCGTATCAAATGCGTGGCAAATATGAGAATAAATAATTAGATGAGAAATCAGATTATGTGTCAAAAATGTTTCCTAAATTATCTTTTTAATTTACGTGTATTAAATTATTTAATTTAAGTTACGTATTTATTTAAAAAATAAAAGAAATGGGATTCTAATTAGTATTTAAATGTTATTGGTTAATTGCGAGTAGAGTTGAGTGTGTTTCCGTTAATAGATCTAAGCTGCAAACTAATAAATACAATTAGATTACTATACTTTACCTCTTTAAAGGCCACAAAAATTCACCACTTTGATATTCTTTTGAAATCACAAGGTTCAAAATTTTCCGTTACTAATATATGCGAAACTTTGAATTTTGATGTTTTTCACAATTGTCACAACACTTTCACTAGTTGTTTAACCCTTTATGCAAAACTAAATTTATTTGTACACCAAATATGTATTAAAAGTCTTTGAACTCGTTAAAATGCACGTTTGTCCGTTACGCTGTCTTTTAAACAAATAACTATTTACTTCTTTTCCACTGCTTCGGACAATATAAATCTCTTTCAGCGTTCCTGTAACAAGTAAACAAGTAAAGAAAACAATTTAAAAACAAAAGGTACCTGAAAGATGTAAGAAGGTAGTCAAAATTAGTAAAATATTGGAGCACAGTCCGAGCACGTCAGTCACGCAAGGAAGCAATCCAACCAATATAACATATGATTTCTGACAAATAAAAAAATAAAAATGCACTTAACTAGCATATTTCAATACAATGAAGAGTGGAAGAAGAGGAAGTTAAAAAAGTTGCTGGAGCTGTATATCTCGTTATCATTCCTGCATTTAAATGTAAAGAATCTGTGTTGCAAAAATTACACAGCTGGAGTAAGAATATATTGTCACTCATCAAAGAATTTTTTAACAATCTCGTTTGTTTTGGGTATACTGAATTCAGACACAATTAGTTTTATGCATTTTTTATATTCCATCGTCATTATTATTATTATTACTATTATTATTATTATTATTATTATTATTATTATTATTATTATTATTATCCATTTTATTATGTAGTGACACAGGGTTTGGAATGAACAGTTTTACCAAAAACAAATATTAATACAATATTATTAGCTGTCTCTATTTACACCGTTGTTATTTCGAGTTAATAATTATTTTTTCATTATTTTCATAAATCTTTTGTTTGGCCACAGTGTGATTGACCTAATCATTCCCATTAAATTCATTGTGACAAATAAAGTTTTTAATTAATTAATTGTAATTATTTCTGTAAATATACTTTAAATATTGATATTAAATATTTCCATTATATGACTTAATAAAAATGAGAGTGTGTATTAAATTTATTTTAATTTGCATGAAATTTATGAACAGCTTACTCTCAACGTAGTGCTATCTTTTTAAGTTCTTGATAAGGTTTTCATTATTTTAAAATCTAAAACGAAACTACTAAAACAATGACACATTAGCAATCAGTACATCAAACATACCTATAGATAACTGAAACCTCCGTGAAAGGAAAATGTGTGTAGACCAACATAATTTTTCCTTATTTCTTTTTATTGTCTTTGAAAATGAAAATGTAACGAACCAGTAATCGGCATAGGGATCATTGACCAAGTACGTATGGATGTTCGCTTTGATGTTCGGAGCGCCTAAAGAAACCGGCAAAGCACGCTAGAGGGAGAGACAAGGCCAAAGCAAGATGCATTTTCTTGGGGTTTATGGCCCATTTCAAATCGCGAGCAGTGCCGAGAGGGCGGCCGGCGACGACGGGCGGCCGGTCGAAGGGGCCCTTTGAGCGGGAGGGCGACCTGAAAGCCTGGTTTAGTAACGTGACTTCGTCATTTGCGCGCTGGAATAGCTCTCCTTTGACGTCGGTTGGGTGAACAAGTCGTCCGGGGCAGCCTGCCTGCAGCCCACCCCCATATCCCAGCGCCGCGAGGTCCCGTGCAGGCAGACTAGAAAGCGTGCGCTGCGAACGCGCTCTTTCCAGACCAGTGACCTCGGGGAGGGAGGTTCATCTGAGGTTTTGCTGGCACTGCCGGTGGGGAAGGGCGGTAAGTTGCCCTTTGGAAGTCGTTAACAGGTCGGGGGCGAGCGCCGCGCCGGGCTGGGCCGGGCCGGTGGCAGGACCGAAGCCCTTGCTGGCGGGGCGCAGGTGGAGGAAGTCCGATTGGGGGTGTATCTTTGTGAATTCCGTGGTAGACTGGCTCGGAAAGGATGGTGGACAAAACAGGCAGAAATTACAAAACCCTAATATAAAAATAGACAAGTGCAACAACGATGCTAGGGGATTCGAGAAGATCCCATGATTGTGTCAGAAAAATGAATTAGAACTGAAATCACGTTTAAGATTCAAATGTTAGTAATGATGTGCCGAAAATTCAAAATCTAAGATGTCTAAAGGACTGATTACCACATCACCACTTTGAAATATGAGGATGTTGAAACTTTGTGTCACTGTAGCGCACCTTGAGTCTTAATGCTGTGCTTACATTCCTACTTACACGAGAACCATTTATTATGCATTTGTTTTCTTTCAGATTTATAAGCATTGTTTTCGAAAAGTAAATCTTTCTTTTGAGGACAACGCCGTTACCAAGTGCGTTGTTAGTTTAAAACTATTACGCCACCACTAATTCTTCGAAAAAGGCGAACTATTTCAACACCAGAGTTCTCGGAATACGGTAATATCTCACTCCAACACATCGAATAAACAATCACTCCCTTTAAGGCTATAGAACGAAGACGTTCCCTCCCATTACACGTGGTCGGTGCAATTCCGGCGGCGTCGACAAGGCCAGCTCGGGGCGGGAGGGGCCGGCGGCGTTGGCGGCGGCGCTGGTATTGGCGTGAGGGTTGGAGGCGGTGGCGCGGGGGCGGTAGCAACGCCGTTGTTTGCGGCGGCCTCCCGCGGGCCCTAGTCGCGTTCGCGCCGCCACCGCCACCGAATGGTCCCCTGGAGTTCGGCGGCCCCTGCCTTCCGCTCCGCTGTGCTTCCGCCTTCCGCCGCCCTCGACCCCTCTTTCGCCCTGGTGTCTCTTCGGGCGAAGGGGAAAAGCGGAATGGTTTGGGGAGAGGTGAGAAATGAGACTAGGTATTGTGAGAGGTGAGGGAAGCGGATGATGAAAGAAAGGAGGCTGGATAGTACGGGGAATAATCAGGGGAGAGGAATGGAAGACGTGAGAGAGGATGTGAATAGCCAGTCAACAACAGGGGTAGGAACCGAGATTTTGAAAGAAGCAATTATAGAAGGAACGGGATGGAAAATTTGTGAATGGTTGCCCCAGTGGATTAGTTAAGTACAGAAAACTTCGGCATAAAGAATATAAAGAATGGGGGTGTATGAATGACGTACATCATATTGTCATAAACAGTAATACTCAGTTTAATACCTTCAGTGACCAATTGTTTTCAGACATGAATTGTTACCTTTCTTTGGGCGCTCAATATTCCCCAATTACTTTACTCTAACAATAAGACACTATTTAAAGGATTACACTTAATAAGTATACTTAAAGAGCATGAAACAACTTTTGAATGAACTCTCGGAACAGGAGAGATTACAACCTCATTGGTGAATAAAATCTGACGCTTCAATGGTTGCGCAGACGTAATGAATAGCGCCTACGACCGTAGAAAAGAGAAGCCTTTCGTATTATATCGTCGTCCGCAAAGACTGAACGTTCCGTTCTGGCTTCTCTGTGTATTTGAAAGTCGCCTCCTCTCATCGCAGAGCCTAGTAATCGTCATTTGTAAGAACTCATGAGAGGCATCGAAATTAAAAACAGTGGAAAGGTCGACTCTGCCTGCGAACTGTGCGGAGAAGTATTCGTCGCTGAGCTGAAATGTAGGAAGCGGGGAGATGGGCTTGTACAGGGGCCGGATTAAGTTTTCGCGTTGACCAACGGAGAACAGCACGGGTTCACTCTTTCCAGAGTTTTCAAATAATATGGAGTGTCTTATACTGTGTTATTTCAAATATCTCCCTTCTCTCAAAGGGAAAATAAAAAATAAATTTGAAATCGCTTCAGATTTCTAACTTCTAAAATTATGTTTTGTTTTTCATTGGTAATCACTGAGCTCAAAGTTTAATTTCCTTAATTTTGTGAAAAATGTGCACTCTTATTACATAGGGTATCTCTTTCGCTTGCCAATGACTCGTATTTTCGCAACTTTTGTTTTAAATTAGATGATTGTAATCAATTTACGAGTACCAAATTATTAGTCTCTTTCCCGTAAGTCTCTAAGGAGAAACTTAAATTATACTTCCCCTATTTTTACTGCGTATTATTATCTTTCTTAAACTAGTAAACTAAAGTGTAATAAACAAGAAGGTATAATGCCTCGTTTCTGAATTGACCTATTCACACCTATCTCCATTTAAACTTCAACTGTTTCACATTGATCTGGAATCAGGATTTGCGAGTGATAAAGTCCAATAAGTAGGGGGTCCATTTAAATGTATTAACATTATTCTATACGATATAAATCAAAACTGGAAGTGGAAACAGACAATAGGGTGAGTAATTTTAAAAAATGACGTTGTGGAAGATGGACATGAGCGAACAGGTTAACGAAATGTTACACCCAAGCCAGAGAAATAATTTTGGCAGGTACTGCTTAAACCCCACAAGTTCAAAAGGTAATACAATTAAAAATATTAAAGGTAGAATGCACTGACTGTTCAAACGCATTGAAAGGCAGTCGTAAGGAAGGATAAAAGAAGGAAAAGAAATAGCATTTTTTATTCAGTCGGTTTAGAGAAGGACAAATAAAGACACTGTCAGCAAAGAGAATAAAAAAACTATGGAAACAGCAGCAGATATTATTGGGTAGCGACGGAGTGCTGCAGACGAATTGGAGGCTCCGACGAAGGGGTGAGGACGAGACGCGTTCAGTGCGACGAAGGGGTGAGGAAAAGGCACGGCTGGTAGAAGAGGCGGCAGAAGAAAAAGTAAAACCGTGCAATTGGCGCGATGGCACCAATATACAGCGCAAAGCCGCCTTCACCGCCACCGGCACCTCCCAAGCAAACAAGTCAATCCAGAAGGCGTAGCTGGCGGCTTGCGACGCCACAGCGGGAGATTGAGAGATCATTCATAACTGTCGCGGGGTTTTAATGCCGTCACTTATCTGCGGGGCTGGGTGTAATCCTTTCCCTTTCCCTCTTCCTCACTCCCCCTCCCCGGCCCACACATCCCTCTGCCTCCCGCTGGTCGCACCCGGCTGCACGTTCCCAGTGCCCCGCTCTGGCCCGCGCCGCAGCGCTTCCGTCGACCTCCGACTTTTGTATTGAGTCACGCGCGCCGCGGTGCTTTAGCGCACGTCACGTCACGTGACACGTCGTGGCAGCGTATTACAGGATGCTCCGCCATTTCGTCCTTCACTTCATTCCACGGCCCCTCATCGCGTCGTACTTCCCATACTACACTGCATCACACTGCACAGCACCTCACCAATTAGCAAGTGATCGTTAAGTGAACATCAAGTGATTCTGGATTTGTTTCTGAATACATCGTATTGTTTTGTCTTATAATGGTCTAAAAATAGTGATACAACTGCAAAAGTCATTCTGGGTATGTGCCAACAAAAAGATTGACGACGTAAACGTTTCAATAAATGCTTGACCCTAGAAAGATAAATATTGAGTAAAGCAAGAATGTCGGAATGATGACTGAAGGTCACGTGAAGCTAATTTTTATCTTTATAAATATTATGCATTTAAATTAATGGTTTACCAGTAACTAACTTTTTATTGTTTCTGATTAGTGGGTCAAAACAAATGGATTGGTTCACTCTCTTTGGAATTCTATAAATTCTTTACAATATCTGCACTGCAATTCTTTACAATATCTGCACAGAGATAAAATTGAAAATGAGCAACAACGTTCAAAATTATAGTATCCATTGCACTTATCTGTCTCAAATGTTATCCTTGGCGTAACTGAAAAAAATAAAATGAATTGACCTGCAGCAATTACTCGCATAGCAGAGTACACAATTAATCTAGTCCTGCAATACACAGTATTTTTGTACATAATTTCCACCAAACTTCAAATGTACACAATGTAACATATACCATAACGTAACACAGGTTTGTTAATCAGGAAAAAATGGATGTGACTTGGGGTTTGTTAATCTATTACTTTTCTGTTATGAGCAAAATATATTGAAATATTTATCCGAGTGCATGCATTTTATTGTGTATTCATTATTATAATATTCGTCGCTCTCTAAAGAATAGAAACTTGTTGAATGTAAAGTCATGACCGCGCACCCGTCTACAGAATTCCTATAGCGGACCACCACAAACAAACGATGAGAGAAAACAATAATTTGCTTTACGGAATGGGTTTCATTTTTTCGGCGTCTTATGCAGTTGAAAACAGAAGAGTCAAGAAATAGTGCGAAGCCAAGTTTTCTTACACACTTCGAGAAGTACTTGTGATGATTGTTTAATTTCAATATATTCAACAAACAGTATATAGAAATATATTTTTCGTAGGTACAACGGGTCTTTGATAAGCATTTCGTGTAGTCTTGACACTCACTACATGCCTTTGCTAACTCCGGGATTTCATTCTGCAATGCACCTTCACCTGTTTCATCTGGCCTTCGCAACGCTGTCCGTTGGCGACGTGTGTGTTGCAGGTTGCATATGCCAATGAGCGTTCTCTTCTTTAATTTGCTTATCTACGAACAATTGGTTTCAGAGTCGGCCCGGTGACCGAGATCGCTAAGGTAGTAGAGTTGTAGTGATCTCGAAACGAAGGGTCGCGGGTTCGAGTCGCGCCTCGGGCATGGTTGTATTTGTGTTCGTCCTTTCACCCTTTATTATCATCATTTCGTTTCACCCTCATACTAACCATAACGTTAATCCCAATAGTGGTCGCTAATGACCTAACTGTTGATGCGACCTTAAATAACAAAAAAAAAATAATTTCCAGACCTTTGCCAACGATGCATTATAACGGGGACATTTTTGTTCGGCAAATCCAGAAAATTCTCTCTAGTAACTTATTGCGATATACTGTAATAATAATAATAATTATTATTATTATTAGTATTATTATTTGAATGTTATAGAGTAAACAGCCGATCCGGGGACTGAGATCGCTAAGACAGTAGTGTCATTGCGATCTCGGACCGAAAAATCGCTGGTTTAAATCCCGCCTTGGGCATAGTTGTATTTACGTTCGCCTTTTCACCATTATCATCGCCATATCGTTTCATCTTCATAGTTAACATAACCTTAGATGTTGATGCGATCAAAAAGAAATTAAAAATACAACAATGTGGCATACTAAAGTAGACAGGGGCTGGATTGCATCAGCTGGTAATTTTAATTCTTTAGCGACTCTGGTGAATTTTGAAAAAAATAATAATATCCATGGAAACTGCGTGTATTAGCCAACCTTATGGTATTTCTTATTCGTGAATGATAAACTGTAAATTTTTAACAGTGGTTAAAATTCATCAAGTTAAGATGTGGCAACCAATCCTACTTGTATGGTTGATTGGAACACTACTTACACGAGCGTGGAGTGGTAAATCAAAGTCAAAATTAATTCTTTTTCAATGTTTTATTTACACAAATAAATGCAAACGTAACTCTTGCAAAACCGTGTCACAGTGGCAACTACAGCATTGTTGGTAGTTTCAAAATCAAGTATTTATCAGTATTTTACAACTTTTGAATAAAAGAATGTTTATTGTCTTTACTGAGACATTGAGAAGTAGACATTGAGACGTTGCGAGTAACCTCATTTAACTGTCTCAGGTTCCACGCTAAAGAGAACGTAGACTCGTAATAAACAAGCCAGATAGAATTGCAGATTTAAGTAACAAAGAAAGAAAAATATTTAAAAATAAGTGAATGATACCTCAGTAGAAAATTACACATCAGTGGATGATAACAATTTCGAGCCTTTCGTGCCCGCTAAGTACAAGTCATCCTTATCCTAAGAGGATCATTAGGAGAGGAACACTTTCCCCAGGGGCAGGTGCTTGTGCCCGCTCCACTGCGCGCTGTTCCAGCTACTACGCGAAGTGTGTAGCCAGCAGTGTATGTGCCTCCCACTCTAGTCATCTCACGAGAGACGGAACTCATGCAGGGAGCTCATTGCGTTGCCGTGCAATGGGCCGAAACACGTACCCATAGCACGGAATCTTACTAGAAATAGCTTAACCCTAGAACACTAAGCATATTTATAGGTATTTTATTACTAACCATGAGTCAAATGGACTCCCTTAACCCAAAACAAGTGTATATAATAAATTTTTACTTTGGTTTTCCTTGGTTTTCAAAGAATTACATATAATGGAGTGGCTGAACCAATAATTAGTGTATAAAAATTACAAATATATTTTCTGCTAAAAATATTTCGCCAAAAATATATAGTAGCCCAGGAACATAAATCTGATCCAAAAATAAATCAGTAACTTTCTTTTTCATGAAACATCAATATATTTATAAGGGGAAGCAGGGGATATTCGAGAGGGGTAGTACGATTTCTAGCATTTCTAATAAGTCCGGGTTGAACATGAACAATATGTTTCCTCAGTTTTCTGGTTCATGCTGTTACCGATGTGGATGTTTTACATCGAAAAAAAAATTTGCCTTTTACTGTACTCTCTGAAAAATTAATTCTGTACGAAGGTAAATCACACGAGGAGATTGGGTCAACTGATTCAGGAGATGTTATTACACTGAATGTTGATGTTTGAGCTAAGTCACGTTCATTGGTGTACCCGCGCTGTCTTCTTTTTCGCCTAGGTTCTCTAACCTCTCTACCTCTGTATTTCGGATATCTTCTACAATATATTCATAAATTTCTTCTAATGAATGTTGTTCGTAATAAGGGTCTGCATCACTGTCCTGAGTCAAAATCTTCGTCCTCCAAATTATCCTTTCGCTTTTTTATAAATTTTCAACAAGCGGTAACGTATTTCTTCGTCTTTCTTCTGGACATGTTAACAAAAACAAAAACCAACGTCAAATAAACTAAAAAATACTGTATTCAACTTGTAATTGTCTGTACACTATTACTACGAATAGATCTTACAAAAATACCTTCTTTTACTAACGATGAATAAAATCGATTCACACTAAAATAGTCTCACTAAAAAAATTCACACTAAAATTGCTAATCATGAGTAATTTCGACTCACGGACCTTTGAAACTGATGACGCCACACTAACCCGGCGGAAGGCAGAACCACAAACTAGGTGGGATCTCAAGAGGCACTAAACAGTGGAACTTTAGGTGACCAGTCAGAGTGCTAGCGCAACATGCGAGCTGCACATGCGGACTTATGCGTACCATGTGAGTCAATTCGACTCATGGTTAGTGTTCTAGGGTTAAAGAGATTGTTTCTTAAAAATGACATGCTTCTAATTTTGAAAGCATGTCAAAAATAACAAAAAAATGTTATTTTTTTAGAATGGTAGGTAGTAGGGTAACGATACTAGTGGTGGCTCCACCATCAGTACTGACCATTTCAAGAATCAATTTTGAAAAAATTGGAACTGATGGTTTCCCACTGGCTTCATAGTTGCAGAACGTGGAGCTTAAGCATCCCAGTAGTGAGGAAAAGAAAGAAGGTAATTTATTTCTCCTCTTTATTTTACACTTAAAGAAGCTGAAAATATCCTATTAATATTGACATTGCAATACAGAGATATGAACGGGTACTTTTGTGGCCTCTTTTGCCAGCAGACGCCTTCAGGGCGTAGATTATTGATTGGTCGTAACTGAGTCGTGTATCTGTTTACTAACAAAGTATTGCAATTTTTAAGTGACCATTACTGGGACAAAATCGGGGTTAGGAATAACAAATTAACAGTTGTATATTTTTGTGCAAGGGATCGAATCAGAAAGAGGTATGCTAATGGACCATGAGTTTACGTACAATGCATGTCGAATTTAGTATTGAACCCCGAGAAATTTGAGAAATCTACGAAAATATTCTTGAATGTGATCACTACTGATGCTATTAATCAAGATATAAATAAAAATGCCAGAAAATAGTTTTCTGTTGTTTGTGAAGGCGATTGGCAGACAATGGATGGATTACTGTGTCAACCAACCCCTAAGAGTCCACCCGAGATATACCACTTTCCTTGCACATATCGAATACACTACAGGGTCAAACAAAGCAACGCTTGAAGTGACATCTAGTGCCAAAAGTTATAAGTTGTCTGGTGACCGCAGTTGTATATCACCGTACATGTCGGAGGGTATTTGAGTAAATCGGAGCGTAGAAAGAGAAACGAAAATGAGTGAATCCGCTGAAGAGGAAAGGTGGGAGAACTATTATAATAAAATACTTTCGTATTGATAATCATGTGTAATCTTCATCCAAACAAAAATAGTAGTAGTTCTTAAATTAGGCACATATAAAGCTTTTTAAGACCATCCTGATGAACAATAATGTGAACTTAGTCTATTGAAGAATAGACTAAACAGGTGGTGCTACAACAGCACATACATCCTCTCATTCATTTGAAGAGAGCTCAGAGAAAATCAGACATGCCCCATTCTTTCAGGCGTTCCTTGTCCTAGCCGTGGAAAAAATGGAAAAAAATTGAATGGTTTATGAGAAAATTGCATTAATTTCACTTATAAATTGATATTTTTTAAAGAGCTGATTGTTTAGAACAGCTTTAGTTTAAGGCAAAAACTCGATATTCAGTTTTGTAGTTTTGAAATGTTAAAATTTCGCACTTTTCGAAAATACAGAGTTCTCCGCAAATAAGACTACCGCCAATTTCTTTAGTATCCTTTGATACTTGTGGAAACTTTTGTAGCTCTCTGATCAACAAATCTTTGAGCTAAACCCTCAAAATATTTTGTTCGGATTTTTACCTTTGTGGAACTGCAGGCAATTATTCGAATGAAGAGCTTTTGTGGCATGTTAATGATTGGGATTGATCATGCGATGTAAAACACATTTAGGTCATCATTGGTTTTCACTTTCATTGATACTTTTGCAGGAAAATTGATTCTGCTTGTTGAGGTGAACTTCATTTTAAGGTCTTAACATCACATTTCAGAACTTCACATTGTATTTTATTATTTATTTGGAGATCACACCATTCTCTTAATTTTCTTCTCTTCGCATTTTCTTTCAGCTTTTCTTCTCTATTATTTGAGCAATTTATTTTTGTTGCCTTGCTTCCTAACATAACATTGATTGATTTTTTCGTGTTTCCGGGCGCGTCAACGGCTTCGGTCATTAGTCCCGTTAGTGTAGTGCATGTTTATTTCTCGGGAGATGGCGGTGATCTTCCCCCGCTGGATGGCGAGATCCGGCGCCGACCTACTGTCGGCTAGTGGGGTTTCCCCCTAACCAGGACTCTCCCACCAACCCAGTCTCACCCCTCTCCCATCGCTCCAGTCGGGACAAGCTCTAAGCTCCCGACCGGTCTCCCGGAATATGTGGTTGTGTAGTGCATGTTAGTGTAAGTGTGTGTGTAATGGGAGAGGATAGGACAAGGAAGGAAAGGTCGCGCCGTGGCCCGTTTGGTAGAGTACTGCTTCGGCATTCGCCTGGTGTTGATCGGAGAAACCACGGAAAACTACCGATCAGAGCAGCCGGCCGCTAGAATTCTCCTCCAGACAGCAGCTGAATTCGACGTCGCTGAAAAGCTAGTGTCGAAAATCCTGCCGCCGTCAGGACTCGAACCTAGGACCTCCCGGTTAGAGGCGCTGCAGTGACATCAGTTGATGCACTGAGCTACCGCTACCGGTCCTAACATAACATCATTCAAAAGAGGAGTAGATGTAATACCTTTAACATTTTTACATGTATAAAGTAAGTCATTTCTACTCTCCGTTGCAGGTAGAAAAATGCATTCGATTCGAGAACCTTTGCGGTACTTCGCCAACTGGTCTTTAGCAGATTGATTCCAAATCATAAGTTGATCTGTCTTGACACAAGTATTTTTCGTATTCACAAAATACCAACTGCAGCTGCATGATTGCAGAATCGTTTACATTTGCAAGGGCAATCACCGTCTCTTCACGATTGAAGCCAACCTAGACCAAATTAAACATACAGAAAAGTGTTGTTATGTATTTGCAATCCTAAATATGCTATTTATTATCAATCGTTTAATTATTTTTTAAACTGCAATATTTCTTCAAAAACAGAACGTATATTATGTCATTAAAATATTTTATTTGATACAAAATCGATTTGTCAAAAATACACTCTTCCTTAATATATCAGAAAATATTGTCTATATGTACCTGAATTTTACATATTTGTTGTCCATTTAGTGCTATGTGCAAGAGGGGTTTTCGCAAAACTACTACTAAAATTCTGACGTTACCGTCTTGAATTTCCCTAACACCATTCACATGGAAACGCTCTACTAGTTTTTTCCCTTCACTTAAAAATTTTTGTAGGTATATTCAGGCATCAACTGGTTGAAAAATGCATGAAATAATTATGATCATGATTCTGTTATTAATATGCCGCACATTATTCTTGATATACTCTATATTCGTAGCAACGAACGCTTCCACTTCTATCACCGGAATATTGTGGATTGCTGTAGCTAGTGCGCACTGACTTTCGGAAAATTAGAGGTGCTACAGAATGGCACAGGCTTTCTCGTAGCAATTTTTTCTGGTTTCCTTGGCGAGGACTGGCTTTAAGGTCTTCCTCCATTCTGTGGCCAGCTGTCATCTCTCGTCACCGAACGTGCATTTTCTTGACGTTTTCTTAACTTTTCGGTAACTTAATAGTAGAACCGAAATATTACTCCAAGCGTATTAAATAAGAGTAAAATCTCGTCCTAAATAGAATTTTCATTGAACATTTTGTAGCCGTTTTTAAGAAAATGGCGAATATGTATTACTGTAAATGCGAAATTTGAAGCTCTTTTTCGCAGGAATCAATTGAGTTTTCGAAAAACTTCATTTGAATTCCTTTCATGAACTTTCACTCTCATATGTAATAATTATACAAATCGATGGAAATATGCATATTAACGGCGTGAGAGATATTTCATAAAATTACCTTTGTGAATTTTTGAAAAAACAAAAGAATACACGAAAATTAACTTTACGTCATATTAAACAGTGCAATTAGCACTACCCATTGGAGAAATTAGAAGAAAAAATTTAGAGCCATTTTTGAGAAAATTGCGTTAGACCGTTTTTGAAAATTCGGAATTTTGAGTTCATTTTTAGAGAAAACTGTAGAGTTTTCGAGAAACTTTATTTTACATTATTTAAAGCACATGTACTCATAAATCTAATAGTGTGAAGAAATTGCCTCTAAGATATGACCGACCGATTGCCTCTAAGGTATGCCTCTAAGGTTACCGACGTGAGAGACAAGTCAAAAACTTACATTTTTGTAACTTTTGAAAAAACAAAAACAAAGAAAAGAGCAATATGACGTTTATGTCATCGGATAGGGTTGGTTTGGCACTAACCCTACCAAAAATTTAAAGAAAATTTTGGAGCCGGTTTTTGAGAAAATCATGTTTTTGTAATTCTTAAAAATTGCTAATATTGCACGATCTATTGCAAAAAAACGACTAAAACTTTCAAAAAAGTCCACATGACCTTAATGAAAGAACTATTTATGGGTAAAAAATTTCATTTGAAGGAAAAATCTGGTTATTCAATTTTATAATTGTTGGAAGACCCCCCCCCCAAAAAAAAATTCAAACTTTTGATTTTTTGGAAAATTCAGAGTTAATCGTGAAAATGGGACTTACGCCATCTTTACAAGTGTATTTTGCTTTATTCTTACAAGAAATTTGAAGAAAATATCTGGAACCGTTTTTGAGAAAATTTTGAAAATGTCTGGGGGGCTGCACGTAAAGTACCCCCGAATTTTAAATAATGTTTTTCAAAATTTCAAAGCTTCAACTAGAGCCAGATGGACAGGGGTTTCTTCAATTTGGAAAAGATTATACGTGTGGTTTAGGCGCTAGATTTGTTCACATACGACAGACGGACAGCCGTTTTGAAAAAAATACTTTCTCGGTATCAGTGGACCCCAAAACGTGAATTTCCGTTGAAATCTAGAAATCGATTTTCGGCAGATTACTTAACTTTCTCTGAACTTCGTATATTACTCCCGTATATACATACGTAAGTATACGAGAAAGTAAAAATGAACTTGTCTGATCCATACATTTCAACTTTCCACTCGCAGCTAGGCACTCACTCTGGAACATACTCTACCTTCTCAACTGCAACGCCTTTATACCCCACCGTACGGGGGCTCGCTGGCCAGCGTAGTGTCGGTGATGGTGGCATTAAGGTAAGGGTGATGCCTACGGCTTTGGTGCTAGTTCAGCTGTGCCGACCGTCTCCGGGCTGCCTCTAGCGCACTCTCTCTGCCGCCTGCGGAAGGAGATTCCAGCCCTGCACTGCCGCCGCGGCTTCCTTGCGGCGTGTCGGTTAAATGGTCATGTGTGACCAAGACAGTATTGAAGTAGAAACAGGAAATTTTCTCCATTCGTATTGAACGTCTAAGTGAAGGAAGGTAAACAATGGAGTGTATATGTGCGTGTTACTGGAGATCATTTAAAACAATTTTGTTATTAAGTAATAATATATTAAGTTTCAAATACCAACCTCACACGTTCAGGGATTATTATCAATCATCTGTAGTTTCTTAGCATACACCAAGGTATGTGGAATAAATTACATAATAACATATTTTATGTAGTCATATATGATTACGAGCGAGTGACATTTTGTAAACTGGGAAACAATTTCCTAAATCGTAGAATTCCGCTAAGTTTCTGCCAGAACCATCGAAATAATTTAAAAAAATAGTGTAAAGATGTAATACTACCGATACAGAGCGTTTCTAGTTTCTTAAAGTAAAAATCATTAAAACAATTATCACATTTTGATCAAAATGCGAATTTATTTTGTTTTATTATTTCATCATTTCCGTACAGTTGGATTTCATCTCTCTTTTATGCAAATTTTATCCGACCCATACGTACTGTAGTTTTAGCTCTGGCCATTCTCATACATGTAACGAATTGTTCACTAATGATAGAGGGGCAAACTGATGCGGGGAGCAGTCGATTGTGGGTAGTAGATTTGCTTGCCCCACTACTTACCTTGACAACTCAGGATTGAAGTTAACGTTCGAAGAACTATCATCTGTTCAGTGATAAGGCGAGGTGAGCACCTTTTGATAATCTGAAAATGGTTGTGACATCAGAATTGGAGCTACCATGGATATATAGACTATGAAACTTGTTTAAACAAATTATAATTAGAATCAAATGAATTGTTACAATGATCACAATAGTGCATTAATTTGAAAGTAAGGATGGCAATTGTTCTTGATGATTAAGAATGCTGAATAGTTAACTCAGCTGAGTATGAAATGCAATCATTAATGTTACTAAATGATTTAAAGTAGACTGCCGTTAACGCAGGCTGAATTATAGATGCTTCTGTGTATATGAACGCGCTGAAGGCATGATTGGATTTAATCAATTTAACAATTACACCATACTGTACATTCGTTGCATAGGAGGAGCGCCAGTAACACATTGATGCATCCGTTGGTGTGTCGCAGTACGCGGCACACGTGATATTCGCAGGACACAGGGACAGCACTTAGAACACCAACATTAATGATGTGTATTAAAGAACAGCGGAGACCCGATAGAATAAGTTCCATTAGAACGATGCAAATAAATGTTACATTTACAAATTAAAATGTTTTCACAATACATAACAAAGTTATCATGTCACAAGTAACACGAATGAGCCTCAGGTGGACATAGATGCGTCCTCATCAAGAGCAAGGAACCGACTGGTTCCCTTCCGTTTTAACGATTGTGGAACACAGAAAATTTTGCGGTTTCCCCGAGCTCTGAACCAATCAGAGTTCTGGATTTAGTTACTGGAATTTATAATTATTATAAATCAAGCTTGGTTTTGATAAAGAAGGGTGTGAGTGTAATTATTTAATTGCGAGACTGTGAAAAGATGTTGAAGCTAAAATATTATCAAATAAATGAGAAATAATGTTCTCGTAAATGTGACGCGATTGTTGCGGATACTGAGAAGATGTGCAGCCAGATCGCACCATGCCACTAGCATAGACGATTAAGTGTGTAATATACAAATTAAATAAATTATTTGTACAGGTCTGGAATGCATCATGTGACAAGTGCATGCATTGCAGTTTAATGGTCTTAATTAAAAACTTGCACCGACAAATGATAAATGTTATTAAAGGTGATAGAATAATCTTATACTGCAGTTATTTCTAAGAACTGGAATATTTAAATAGTAAATTATGTTTTTTATGTTTCATTAGTTTTAAACTTAATCTCGTCGTTTAGTACTTAACATTCATGAAAAGTTGTTATAGTGAACCTTGGTTTTCTTTCTTTTGGCATTATTTATTATTCTGGCACTTGTTTTGGCCGAATGTTTAAAAGTTGATTTTATTCAACTCTTATCTTTGCACATTGTTTTCATCTCTCATTAGCATACTTGCAATGCATTATATCAGTATCTGTTTTCACTTTAACTGGTCTTTCATTTTTACACTCTTTGAAGTCAATAGCTTTATATTTGTTCATGATACCACACACCCTTGTATATTGCACCCTTGTATATTCCACATGTATATTGCATGTAATTACTGTTTCTCCCTTTCTTAATTCTTCTTCATTTCAATTTCTCTTCTGTCCCGTTTCCTCCGTCCCTTCCTCCTTTCGGCTCGACTCGTCGGTCACGCTGTCAAGGCGCCGCGGGACCCCTACAGCGCACTTCACATACGCAGGAAGTGATCCTTCATGGAACAATAGATAAGAACGCACCCCCGCCTCAGTCCCTGACACGCCTGCCGGCGACCTCGCCGTTCGATTTTTATTTCCCACTATTTGTTCTAATGTAAGTGTCCACATTCATGCCCGCGCCACGTGGCATGGATCTATATACAAATTTGTTTTATCGCGGCTCTTTTTTTT
Source organism: Teleogryllus occipitalis (assembly GCA_011170035.1). NCBI lineage: Eukaryota > Metazoa > Arthropoda > Insecta > Orthoptera > Gryllidae > Teleogryllus > Teleogryllus occipitalis. The sequence continues at coordinate 27,434 of BLKR01006841.1, read as the reverse complement.
CGTCGTGTCCCGGTGCTGCCACATGCCAGGGCGTTCATTACCTCCGGCCTCGCACCTTCCCCGCGCTGCTGCCCGCCTCCTCTGCATCCATTGCCTTCTCGCTTGCTCGCTTCCGCTCTGAAAACACGCTCCTGCCTTCCCACTCGGCCTATGCCCCTTTCCCTCGCTATCACGTTCGCTCGTTCTTCCACATCCCTTCATTCGCTTTAGTCCGCTTCAACCTCTCTCTTCGCTATCATGTGCTTCGTCTCTCGTTACCCTCCTACCCCCTACCGCTCGTCCCCTCGCCACGCCCACGCCACTATCTCTTTCCGTTTCTCTTCATATTTATTGGCATTCGTCAAGGGGATTTCCTTCATCCTTTCATCTCACCTGGTCTGCGCTCTTGCCATTTCCTATATTTTATGCCCACCATGCCGCCTGTCCCTGACTCCCGTTCTATACCACGTCATCTTCAAACTACATGAATTCTGTTTCAGCCTATTTTGGTTTGACGTAGTGACAATTCTCATATTATTATTCCGTTTATATCCTGTCCTTTATTGGACAATAGCAACACTATAGAGTGTTGCGCCCCCAACATGCTCTGTCTCCATTCCTGCCGACTCCACAGCCCACCCACGCCGCAACCTACGCGCTCGCCCCACCACCGTTCATCGCTACCCTGCCCCAGCCCTTCCCGCTGTCCCCGCTCTCCTCGCCGCCACCCCGCTCCCGCCGCCCCCGCCACCCCCGCCACCCCTGTCGCTGTGCCCGATTCCACTCCACCTCTCGCCGTCTGTCCGCTTCGTGCGGCCGTGCTGTCACGCGAGTGATTTGTGTACGGAGAACGAAAGCAGTGGCCGCTTCAAAACACTTCTGGCTGCTCCACCGTTATTTGTGGGCTGTAATGTGGGTAATATGCTTCACGACCCTTGTCTCCGTCACTGCAAGTGCCTAGTGAGAAGTTTTAACTCTTTTTTTTCGTGCAGCGACGAATGAAGAACCGCTAGTGGAGGCGGGCAGTCTCACTGAGTTCTGTAATTGCAGCCTGTTCTGTTGACCTCTGTCGACTGCGCCTACTAATATTTTTACCATTTCGTCCAGGAAAGCTTCAACCAACTATTACATTTATATTCAAAATACTCTTCTTATTCACAGAGAATATTTGAAAGGTTTTCGACATCCTTTTTCCCCTCTGTCGAAAAACATTACCTTTTAATCATAACATGCTGGTGGGAATACAGTAAGCTGAACGTGTTTGAAAGAAGTAATGCAGCGCATTTAATTTTTTGATGGGTACAGTCCGACATTCGAGCTTAAACAATATTTAGCACAGCGTGTATACCTCATGTATACGAAAGCAACCGCCAACGGTTGTATTGTGATGAGTTTTGCATTACGTTATGTAGAAAATGAAAAAGCGCGCAATCTAATTACGCTTAAGACGTAATTGGTCCGCAGGGATCTCCTGGGGACGTGCAGTAGCCCTCTGAAACGAAGCAAGCGTTTGAGTAATCTCTTTCTCTCCGAGTAATTACGCTCTGCAGCAACCTCAAAACGTATCAAAGGAAAGTGAGAAAACGCGCCGAATGAAGCCTTCTGTCTGTTTACCTGGAGAGGCGGCGCCTTTATTTTTGATTGTGCTACGAAGGGGTTAATAATTGCTCCGTTATTAAAGCGTTCTACTCCGGTGCGTACTTGGTTAAAGCGCCAGGGCGTCTCAGCCTCCCGCGGTGCCTTTTTGTCCTGGAGCACATTTCGTCATCCTTCTGCGCTCTGCTCTGATCGCTCATGGTTGTGGCTGGAGCGCAAATACGGCATTCATCTTGTGAGAGACGAAAGTGCTGTTGGACACCCTTTATGTTTGTACGTAAAATACCTAGGGAATATTGTTGTTGTTGTCTAATGAGAATTTTGCAACGTGTGACATATTCTTTACAGTTTCTTACGCCACAATGAAGAACACTCTTTACACCTAATATTGTTATTGAAATTAGTTATTAGTGGTCGGTATGCTGTATTAACAACATTTTCCATATTGTCTGTTATTTCTTTTGTGGTCTGATGTGAAATACAGTGCGGCATTGTTGTTAGCTTAGTTTGTATAAATGTAGATATTCATTGCATCGTTTTAAGTGTTTTGGTTCTCACTCAGTGAGTAGTGTAACTCAGTTGAGTAAAGAAGTCTGATTTTTGTTAGTGAAGAGAATACATTAGAAAACAAAGAAGCAGAAGCTGTGATTATGGACGATGCAATTGATGTCCCAGGAAAATTACAGGAACTTAAACACAATTATCTCAAAATATCAGAATTTTTGTGATAAAAATCAAGGCAATACTTCTAACCACTATTTTGAAATATTTGTTCAAAAATTCTGGGAGTTCAACGAAAAAATGATTTGTGTCATTTTGTTAATGTATTTTCCACTATCCGATGAAAAAAAAATTGAAAGAAAACACTAAGAGCCATTTTTCAGAAAAAAATATTAATTGCCTTTACTTCAAGAAAAGATTACGCGAAAACTTCATTTTTCAATAAGTTATACTACCAGGGGATTTCTCACAAGTGTTCATAATTCTCCACTTCCAATTACACCAGCAGAAAACAAGGTGGCAATTCGCAGAAAATATATTTTTATCAAATACTGGAATCCTTTTGTTACTGTAACTTATTTCTCTGAACTGTTTCCAGAAACTGAAATCTCTTTAGGTGAAAAAAAGGAGACCGATAAATAATTTGAAACAAAAAATGTATGATGTGTCAAACAAGTATCTATACTATAAGATTTGAGATCAATTAAAACGAAATGTAGATAAATCTATGTTTTAATAGAGATTGATAACTTGTAATTTTGCCTAGTCACTTGCACTACTATTACCCTAATGGAACCCTACGAACTAAACGATTCTTTTTATGTACAAATCGGAGCAAATGAGTAGGAAGCTTCCTCACAAAACGTAGCATATCAGGAAATTCCGACCTCTGAGGGCTTTTTAATATGCGTCTCGTTCCCTCCGTATCTCCCCAGAGTGTGCCCCACCCCCTTCGATCTGCGGGACTCTCGAAACCCGTGTGCGACCCTCTGTTTCCCCGCGGCGCGGTTACGGACGGCGAGCGATTCCGCATCCACCGGCACGGCGGTGGAGAAGCGCCTCCCTTTGACTTTATCAATATTTTTCTGCCCGTCGGGCGGAGGGACAGGAAATTGGCGTCCTCGCCGAGAAGGAAGGGGAAGAAAATTATTTGGAGAGGCGCAGTATTTACTTGCTGCTTAACGTGGGACTCATATAATATGACAATTTACCTTCCTTCCGTAGGATTTATAGACTGAGCCGTATTTCGCCGGAGAGGGTGTGTGATGTATTCAGCTGCCGGGGAGGGGTTTCTCTGGGAATTGGATCCGGGGCCCTGCCTGCGCCGGGAGAAGCGCACTTAACGTCTCTTGCAAAGAAGGGCGTGGTCGCCAGCGCCGTCACTGCCGCCGCCGCCGCCGCTGCCGCCGCAATTTACCTGTAGCCTCGTCCTACCTTCGCGAGCCTGCACCGGGGGATGGGGGATGAAGCCGAAGGGAGCGGCTGAGGATCGTGATCGAGATATCGGCGTGGGCGGGGGAGGAGGGGAGAGAGCGGGGGCGCCTTTAGGGGTAGAAGCGCTTCAGCGTGGCTCTCCGCTGCGCCGTCTAAGGGCAGACGAGCGGGCGGGGGAGAGGCGAAGGGGCGGGCGCTCCGGCGAGACGAAGGGGGCGGGGCTGGAGAGTCTTGGAGGAAGTGGGGGTGGAAGCCGCGGAGTCAGGAACGCCCACGGAGAGGCTAGGATGAGTGGATTGGTGCAAGCGCGGGATATTCGCCGAGCGTTCTAGAGGAGAGCGAGATGGGAGAATGAATACTTGAGGTTTTGAGTGGCTCTAAGTGATGTACAATGATGTGATCAGTAGTTCGGGTGATTGAAAGCTGAGGCAAGAGGTTCGGGGATGGGACTCATAAGGAAATGATAAAGCCACTGAATGCGGAATTGAGTTGTAAAATGGAAATATGAAACTCTATTAATATATAAAAATGAAAAGTGAGGTTATGGGTAGAGAGTGGGAGAGAATACATATTTAAATAAAAATGCCTTTATGTTCAAAGAAAACTGATACTTGAACCACATTAACAGAAAATGGAATGAAAACGTCTTTTAGTTGAAATGAAACTGGTACCTAAACTACACTAACAGAAACCAAACACGGTTGGAGAGTGTAATAGACAACGGAGTATCGTTGAAAATACATATACGGAATAGATATAAATATAAACATATAAAATACATATACGTATGCTGTGTGGAATGATTTGCCGTGAATCTCGTAACCGAAAAAAAGAAACATCTTGGGAAAAGCGGAGGCGGAGGCGAGTGGGATGGAGCGATGAGGAGTGGGGGTAAACGGGGTGGAACGAAGAGGGGCGGAGGTGAGTGTGTTGGAGGGACGAGTGGTGGAGGTGATGGGGTGGAGCGGAGAGGGGTGGGTGCGAGCGGGGAGAAGCGGAGAGGGGCAGAGGTGAGGGTGATGGAGCGGAGAGGGGAGGAGATGAGCATGGGGAGGGAAAAGTGGCGGAGGCGAACGGAATGGTGCGATAAAGAGCGGGACTGAGCGGATCGGAAAGTGGCGGAGGTGAGCGGAGTGAAACGGTGAAGTTGGGTGGTGTGGAACGGAGAGAGACAGAGGTGAGAGGTGTGAAGCGGAGAGGGATGGACATGAGCGGCGTTGAATGGAGAGGAAATGGAAGTGAGCGAAGGAGCGGAGAGAGGTGCGGATGAGCATGGTGGAGCGGAGAGGGTCGAAGCCGAGCGGAGTTGAGCAGAGAGAGTCTGCCGCGAGCGGGCGATGAGCGCGGGCAGGAGAGAGGGCGAGGGTGAACAGAGTGGAGTGGAGAGGATGGATCGGGAAGAGCCGAGAGGGTCGGAGGTGTGCGGGATGAAGCGGATAAGGATGGGGCGGAGTGGTGAGCGATCCATCCTGCGAAACGAGTTGGTGTGAGCAGACATAGGGTGGAGTCGAGGCAGCTGAGTGGAACGCAATGAGGTAGAGCCCAGCTGGCTAGGATGGCTCAGACCCTTCAGGAGTTTATACTCCGATTTAAATGTAGTGTCCCTTCAAGGTTGCGATCTGAACGGAGAGGGAGATACTGTCATCCGATCGGAAGCTTCGTTACAATTTAATGTTTTGATATTGAAGCTTCCGATTCGATGATTGTGTCTTCCTCCCGTTCAGCTCGTGACCTTGAAGGGACACTACATTTAAATCGATGTGCAGGGAAGGTGTGCAAGGTGGAACGCGATGGGTGAGGTCGGAGGGGGAGGTTGGGAGCTATAGAAGGTTAATACCGTTCACTTTACATTTGCAGCCGGAGTGCTGCGAACTCTTTACATGAGGTCACCGCCGACTGAATGAGAATCGCACGTCTCCAGTAGATACTGAACGATTAGATCTGAAGTAGATGACGGTGAGCTGGATACAGGCCGGCTCGTTGCAGGATACAGCAGAGTAGAAGCGGGCAAGAACATAATTATTGTGTAATAGATATGTGCAAAGGAGAAATAAAAATATTTCCAGTGCCTTTATTTTTCAACAAATATCACAAAAACGAGAAAAACAAGCCAAGCACTTTTCCCGGACTGTCTCAGCTGGCGTCAGCATAGTTCAAAGATCGTTGTTGTTAGAGATCGACACTATTCGTGCATTCTCGGATGTGTGTTCGGGTCTTCACTTTCAAAACAACAGTAGTTCCTAATTCTGCCGTCTGCCAATGTATAATGAACGAGTAATAAGCGGGCAGGAGAGTGTTGAGCGGCGTGGGGCGCCGCGCGCTCCTGTAAGCGCGGAGCCAGCGCGAACGCACGCCCTACTGCCTGCCACAGCTCCCCGCTCTTTCACTGGCCGCCACCCCCTCGCGGGCCCTGCCGTGCCTGCACCCCGCGACCGATTGATTTAAATGTCATCGGAAACATCCATAAATTTTGTCCTCAATTCACTTGTTGCCGCCAAGGAACATGCTTTGGCGCACGACTGACTGGCTGCTCGTACATCCAGAGACGATTTTTTTCTATAGTGTTTCAGTTCTTTTTTGTATACATACCGAACGTGTGTATGACAAGATAATTTATTTGCACACAAACACTGATTTTCAAATCGTGTTCTAGCGATTTGTTTCTGATCAGATGATATTTTTATCGTACGATTTTGATGTAGCATACGCCTCGGGTGAGAATTGAAATGAATTTACCAATCAGACCACCAAATATTTCAATGTCCAGCCAATTACGCGTAAGTTTTCAATAACATATTTGTTGTTTTGGAGAAAAATCACCCTTGTGAATAATTTTGTTCACATCGTACAATTGCTTCCCAGTTTCATCAGGAAAGGTCTAAGCCGGCAAGAGAGAAGAAACTACCCCCTGAAATCATAATAAAAGGTTTTGAACGATTCAACATAAAAAGATCGCACTGTCCATCCCCAACATCACTCAGCCCTCTTACACAACGAAAAACATGTATTTTACATTTTAACTTTTAAAACGCTATCTCCTTAAAAATTTTGAAAAACATTTCTTGGATATCGCAATTTTTCGACATTTTTATTCTAAATTCTGATTTGAACAAATGTTTTCGAGAAGAAAATTTTTGTTATAAGTAGTTTATAATACCGTTCAAGTTATGAAACATCATAAGTAGACACATTACTTTTACCTATTCTAAATTTTTAAGACTTCTCGAAATGATGACACAGGAGGAAAAATAATTTTCTTGGAATGTTGAATGTAATAAAAATTACAAGCCTATCAACTAGAAAAATTGTAGACAATGTTCTTCTAAAGAATAGAGATGTTAACTACCCGGCAATGAATAGCTTCTCTGTTGAATCCATAGTTTTTAGATTTTAAGCTGTTGATGTCAAGAGGGGACTAGAAGCTAGAAAACTCAACCTCAACAGATATTTCTTAAAATTTTCTTAAAATCCAATTTCTGTCATTCAACATGTTTTGCATACTTATTACAATTATTTTTTAAAACATTACTTTCGAAAAATTGAAAATTTCAAAACATAGAAATAAACATTTTTACGTACACAGCTACAATTATAGTAAGAAGATGGAGAAAATAATTCATTCAACCTATTGCAGTGTGTATAGTTCTGTACTTTATGTCAAATTCGAATTGAGTGGGTGAACGGAAAAACAATATTAGTCCAGAAAGTTCATTTTGTGATAGTTAAGTCATAAAGTAATATAAAAAATTATAACTTTTAATTAGATATGACAAAAAACTTGAGATTTAAGCATTTTTTAAATGTCAGAAATGTTGTACAAAGCCATACAAATACGTTTTGATGAATAATTGTGATAAAAACCTTATTAATGTGTTTTAATTTAAACAACAACTGTGGACTTGTTCTGTTTTTCATCTCAACAAAGCTTTACTAACGAAATTTATTCCAAAATAACAATGTATCGCAAAAATACCACATTTTATTGTTGTAAGAATCCACATAAGCAATATAACTTGGGGTCGTCCAAATTTCAATTTGAAACTTTAAGTAGAACTCTTATATTATAAATTTTTCCTTTTCAATGTGTTTTGTGAACAGATTGTGTTTTAGCGTTCAATTCATTCGGCGTGAACTTTAAAGTATCTCATGAGTAGCGAGCAATTTTCGTTGGAAAGGATTCTGTGTAATATTGTATCTTAACATGATTTTCGTACTTGATAGCATGAGGTCGGTTATTATGGTTTTCTCTTTATCTTTAGGAGACAGACCTGACAAAAAATTCCTGTCAGTCGTTGAAACTGAATGTGTAGTATTCCATTTAAACACGTGAATGCTTGTTTACAAAGTCGATTGAGAACACTTTCTTTACACCCAAAATAACGGAAATTACTTGCTCTCGCTTACTGTTCCGCTCACCTATCACTATTCGGTTCATTACAATCACCTTCTTGATCAGTAACAAAAGTAAATTAATTAGCGTCGTACTACTGACAACCAACAAATGAACCATCTGCTGCAAGCAGCCCAAGTTGCCAAAGGTTCTTATAAAGAAAAGTAAACTTTTCACCCTATATTCTATACCATTTGTAACAAACACATGAAAAAAATGACTGAATATGTCCTTTTTAGTGCTAAAAACGTGTACGAATTAAAAATAACTTAAGACCTATCACAACTCTTTAAAGAAATCAAAAGCATGTATTAAATTAGCCCCACCTGATGGGGCTAATACGATATATTGATGGGGCTAAAGAGATATAGATTGATATCTCTGTGAATTTTGGGAAACAACGAGCGGACACCTTAGAGGTTAGTGTCTCAACAGTATTTTTTTTCATTTTCTTCTTTGCTATGTCCAAGTACTGTAACATTTTGAGTTCCTGCTATAAGGTCATTAATAATAGAAAATATTTCCTATTATTTGCATTTTTTGTTAATTTTGGATATCAATAAGAATCAATTCCTAAAATGTATTACAGTAGCCCCAATTTTTTGCTGCTTCATGTTTACCCCGACTAACTCTACTGATTTACGACACATCTTGGAGGACCTGTCGGGAGCTTAGAATTGGTCCGGAGAGGGTCAGGCCCCACAGAGGAACATACCTGGAGGGGGAACCCTCAAGATGACAAGGGGCTCCGAATTTCACATTCCAGCTGGAGAGGAACACCACCACTTCGAGGCATATAAGTCAACTAGATCAAGTTCAGCCGCTGTCTGAAGGAGAATTCTAGGGGCCGGCTGCTCTCATCGGTAGTTTTCCGTGGTTTCTGCGATCTACACCAGGGAAATGCCAGAGCAGTACCCTAACAAACGGACCACGGACCGCGCGCGATCTTTTCTTCCTCTTCCTTGTCCTATCCTCACCCTTTACACACACACACACACACACTTACACTAACAAGCACTACACTATCATACATGTCAGGAGACGCTCAGGGGCTTAGAGCTTGGCCCCGCTGGTGGGAGATTCCTGGTTGGGGAAAACTCTACTAGCCGACGGTAGGTTGGCGCGGAATCTCGCGGGGGAAGATCACCGACGCCTCCCTATGAAGAATCATGCACAACACTTACGGGACTAATGACCTCAGTAGTTGACGCGCCCGGAATCACTAACAATCAATCAATCCAGGGATATAACACGCACTACAAATATGGGACTTCAGATGTCAGAAGTTGACCCATACGAAGCCAATACCCACTCACTTTCCTGGTACCAATTACTTCATGAATATTTTCGTGTATTCCAGGTATTCTATAACAATCTCTGTGCTGTGAATCTAATGTCGTTAAATTTATTATGGAATTTTGAAACATGTCTATTATTTTACTCTGTTTCTTGTAATATTACTTTGCATGGTCTCGTTCGAGTATTTATGAAAATATGCACGGAATTTAGGGCAGTAAATTCCTCTTAGCTCCAGTAAAATTCCTGTGCGCAGCAACATTGTCGTCGTGAAATTCAGAATTCTCACAGACCTAATAAAGCGCAATTTCAACAAATGTACTCAACCTTGTAACTGTTTTACAGTATTCGTTACATTGTGTTGGAATATTGCATTCAATTTTTTTTCAGATTTTAAAACACATTCAAAAGAATATATCTTGGCAATAATGCGTGCTGAACTCGACTCGTTCAGTCTTCGCTCGTGTATGTGGAATTATTACAAGCTCTTCTGTAGTTTCAGATTTTGAGAAGAGGTTTTCCTTTTTTGTTCTTTTCCCGGGGTGTCTTTGGCCCTTTTCCATTACACTGGGGCGTTCTCGCGGGTCGTTATTCCCCTTCTCCGCGCGCCGAATTACAAGTCTGAGCTCGGCCACTGCCGGGAGAAACAGCCCGTAATTTGAGGTGGTGATCGCGCGGAGCCGATGGTGATGGTGCTGTGAGAGAGCCGCCTCCTCCAGAGTCGAAACCGCCATCGCCCCGCGCCCTTTCGCGTGCCCTCGCCCTTGCCCGCGTTTTGCACTCCGCCCCAGGGTCTATGAACTCTCATCAAAACCCGGGACAAATCTGGAGGGTGCTAAGATACGAAGCGCTAATTGTCGGAGTCAGCTGCAGGTTAGGCTCTGCAACTTCCGCACATACATATTCGATAATTTGTGAGAAGTACGGAAAATATTTTCTAAATGTTCAATTATTCATAATATATACTCATACGAAACCGCTGAAGAAAGCGGAAACATTGACGCTATCTTTTCTAATATTCACTTCTGCTTGCTTCCCGCGAACCCACGCAACAGACACGCACGTTTTGAGTGTCGTGTGCAGCAATTTGTATTTTTGTGCCTTTAAGACGGTGCTACAGGAGAGCGCGCCACTGGAATGGTTCCACCACGCTGTATAAGAGTTGAAAAGCCCTCGTCCGCACTCCGCTCTCCTTGGCTCGCGCCCCTCGCACCGCTGCTTTCGCTCCCTCTTTCGCACGCATGTCCACTAGTCACGCCTCGGTTACTCCACCGGACCCATCTTCCTCAGCGTCTCCCTTCCCGCCTTCCGATAATCACGCTTTTCGCCGCACCGCTTAATGCCCTGCGGGATGTGAGAGAGTGGGTGAGTGAGACAGTGAATATTGATTCTGGCCGCAACTAACGAGATCATTTCTCTCGTAAATATAGTGCCTGTTATATACAAGAAGGTGGCGGATATTCTTCCTTAGAACGTGAGATCCGGCGCCGACGTATACGCAGACTTGTGGGTTTTTCTTCCTCCGGGTTTTCCCTCACGGGGGCAACACCCCACACGGGACAAGCTTTAAGCTCCGACGAGACTTCCGACATGAGTGCTGGTGTTGTTTATGTTAGTAAAAGTGCGTGAGTGTAAGGTGAGAGAATGGGACAAAGATGAGTAAGGAAATATTACGTGCGGTCCTTGGCACGTTCGTTAGGGTTCTGCTGCGATATTCGTTTGGAATTTACTCTGGAGGAGAATTCTAGCGAATCTCTAACCTGATCGGTAGTTTTCCATAGTTTGTCAGTACCAGGCGAATGCAGGACAATACCTCAAGAAATGGACCGCACTCGATTTCTTCTTCCTTGTACCCCCCCTCTCTCTCTTCTCTCTCTCTCTCTCTCTCACACACACACACATACACACACACTTATACTTACATGCACTACTCTACCACTCATCGGCAGACTCATCAATCAGGCACACCGCTTGGGAGCTTCAAACATGTTTCTTATGGGGCGGTGGGATATACCTGCGGGAAATCCCCGCAAGCGCACATAAATATAAATAAATAAATAAATAAATAAATAAATAAATAAATAAATAAATAAATAAATAAATAAATAAATAAATAAATAAATAAATAAATAAATAAATAAATAAATAAATTAAATAAATAAATGTCTATTGGTGGCGAGGATCAGGTCATTTAGACTGCTCTTCCGCCTGACGACTTTCAAAATTTATATTACAATAGTACATAGTAAAGAAAGTAATTCAATGAAAAATACTACGAAATTTGGATGCAGCTTCTCACATAGATGACAGGAGTAAAAGCGAGGGAGGAAGAGTTTGATAGAAAATCGGGAAAAGAGGATCGGGATGAGAGGATCGGGAGAAAAAAAGAAGGAAAAAAATCAGTGAAATATTAATACGTTCTGCTAATTGTTTCAAAGAAACATACACAAACACAAGCACGTGTAGGTCGGCGACGCATCTCACGTTTCAGGAATAAGCAGTGAAGAATATCACCATCTCTTGGGATATAACATGCACTACATTTAGGGGACGAATAATGTATTTACTAATTCGGAAACAAATACTTACTCGCTGTCTATGTGAACAACCTAAACATTTCGTCCTATTTTCTTAAAATTCGGATTTTAGTCCCAAGGTGTCTCTTAGACCAAAATCTACAAAGTAAGAATAGTGGGCCATACATGACATTTTTGGGATTTTAGATATGGCTAGTATGAGGGGTCACAAAGGTGGAAGATCTCGAAATAAATGTCCAATTAAATTGACTATTTGATACCCTGTGCAATTGAAAGAATCGACTAAGTCTTCTTGTTTGTAAGTAAGGAATTTCTAATTTGTAAGTTGGGAATATTGGAATGTTTCCATTTTAGCCGATTACTCTTAGAGCACGGAGGGTTGCCCCAAGAGAGTGGAGAGTCAATGGAATTGTGGGTAGTGCGGATGGGTCGGCTCAGCGTAGAATGAATATCATGTACAAATGGTAAGGTGATTGTAATATAAGGATATGAAATTATAAACCGTATGATGGAAAGTGGACAAGATATAGAAGGAAGTGTGTTACATAAAAGAAACATTGTGTGGAGGAACGAGAAAACGAAACACGATAGGCAAAGGCTAACACAACACCCCAAGTAAGTCCTGTGTTTTTATTGCAAGAGTAGTTATGAGTCGAATAGGAAATATGAAATGCAGAAGGTAAGTTAAGAACGCTCTCAAAGTAAATAAGGCTAAAGTAGGACATTGCACATGGAAAAGTTAAGAGGTTATGTACGTGTGTGCAAAACGGTTATACATGTTACTAGGACGGGAAGCATGTGTCGGAATGTAAACATCACTCGCGAAGTTAGAATATAGGACAAAAGTAGAGGTAAAATACAATCTATAAAGAAAGTAATTTTATGTCACACGCATGAAAAAATATCTTGCAGATTAGTACGCTGGAAGGGGAAATGCTGGACTGCTGGTTGGAAAGAGATGTGTAAATAAACACCGGTGTGACTGATGTTAAAGCAAAATTTCTCAAGTAAAAATAAAAATTTTAAAATATGCAAGAAGTATATTAAATTGACACTAGTGACAAATTTAACCAAAGACTGAAAACTGAAATTGAAAAGGGAGAAAGTGTAAACCGCTCACTAGTTGGTGTAGTTTTATCTGAGCAACAGTTAGACTTAGTTAATAAGATGATGGTGGGGATTTTACAGGGATCACATAGAAAGGACAAGAAGGAAGGAAACAAGAAGTGGTACAAGAATAGTAGATGGAAGGAAAGTACAGAACAAGTGTTAATTCATAAGTTATTTTGAACAGTATGGGTGTATGGAAATAATGTATTTGATCAATGTTTATTGTTAGTGGGAGAATGGAGATATCCTGATTGACTAAAAACTTGTGGAAGAAAATACTATTTATAATTTAAAGTGATCATTACTTATTGGTACTAGATCAAAGTTTTATGAGGGTGGTGATACTATTCATGACAACTTGCTAGAGGATATATTGTTTATGGAAGGAAGGAAGTGGAAAGAGAAAAGAGTATGTGGTTAAAGCTTAATAGTACATGTTGTATAGATTGCATTTGGATTTAGCTGTTGAGAAATTGAAATCTGTATCAAACTTTAAAAAAAGATTAATGAAGTTGGCCTTGAGATTATACCAATGGCACATAAACCTGATCTTGTTTAACAAAATTAAGTATGCTGACAACTGCAATCAATAAATATGGACTATAAGCAAAGGTTCTTAAAGATTTATTCAAATGAAGAGGGAATTACAAGAAATGATTGATTAAAGTAGGAGGTCATTAATGTTGTCATTTTTCAGTTCATAAAAGAAGACTTGTGATGGTCAAGAAACTCAGAATGTTAACACATACATTGTAGGTTAATGTTAAGAAATGGATATGGAGTCTCGGTAATTTTGATAAAATGTAATATGTTTAAGATATTAGGTAATCATATGGGTTTATATTTTCTAGTGATGAAAAGTTGGGGTGATAAATAAGAAGGAATGTTCACAAATGAGGGATGAGACTATCAGACATGAGTAGCACTAAAACATTATAGATAGAGTGAACAGGACCTGTGCTCGGAATAATAGAATCGGATGCATTAATTTATGATGCTGTTGTAGCACTGTTATTATATAATTGATGTAAATGCGATATTTTCAGATTTTGAAGTCTATGCTGTTCAGGATGTTGAGATTAATAAGAGAAGAAAAAGATATAAATGTAATATATACAAGGACAGTATGTTGCAATAACCTCTTTAATCAAATCACTGCATGCGTATTTGTGTAAAATTAACAGAACTGCCTGATTATACGTTCCGCTATGGCAATAACTGAATCGATCACTGAACATTTCGAATGCCGTAATATCCTGAGCTTTCGTTCATTTGAAGCAGATTTCAAAAGGGGCAGGGCAAGTGAATATAACGTATTTTTAAACATAAGGGTATCTCCTAACAGTTGCAAATGATAACGTCGGTTACTTATCATCTTGGACGAACGCTTTTTCACATTCGATCATCAACTTTATTACAGCAAGTTTGTACAATTTTTCTTCAGTCCCGTAGGTATGCTTGCAGAAGATGTCTATCGTTTTGAAAAACATATTTAGTGTTAAACGTTATTTCATTGATTGATTGAAACACCGTCGTTGACTGTTTTTCACAAACGTCTTCAATGCAAAGTAAACACGTCTAGTATTCCTGCCTTGATTGCGACCGGGTGCGTTCTACGGCACGGAGTGGCATGTCGTAAATATATCATGCCGGTCGTAACGTTCGTAATTTCTCGTGCTTCTAGGAACGCGATTGCCGAGTGCTTTAGAGCGCATAATAAACACAGGAAGTGCAAACACCACCTTCCGACTGTTAAGGCCGCCGTCATAGGCGCCGGGCGGGGGCGGGGGCGGCGTCTTCCCCTCACGACGCGTGTATTGACCGAGCAGCAAATCGATGAGCGCAGACGTGTGTTTGCATGGGCCAGGTGCGCGTCCAAGACGAACTTCCGGAGACGCACTGGGCCGTTTTCCACCCGCGTTTCCCCGACGCGCTGTTGGCGACTGCGAAGCATCGAGCGAAGAAACCGTCAGACGATGTGATGTGAACGAAGACACTGTGTGTAGTCAACCACAAAATATATTTTGCGTAAATATATTTTTTTCAAACTTCTGCTGAGAATATCGTCACTATTCTTGGTTTGTAAATTTTACTTCAACTGCGATGTATTCGATTGTTTCGCACTTTCCAAGTTGGGGAGTCCAACGTTGTAGCGTTTCACCTGTATGTATTCTGCCCATTCCCTAGGCGTTTCTATAGGACAAAGAGGGTTTGCAGCACATCTGTTACCGTTTTCTTCATCTTCATTTCACCATTGCTCTATCGTTATTTGTGTCACGTACTCTATCATTCATTATCCATCTTTGCTATATGCGGAAGCTCAGATAGACGGGATCAAATAACTGTATTTTACATGTTCAGAACAAACAGGTTCGATAGTCTCAAAAGCAATAATGGAGAAATCATTGCGTTTGAACAAGGGATGACAACGATAAATCATATTTTTCGAAATATATTTTTCTAAAACAATTGAAAATTAACTCACGATATGTGAAACTTTTTTTCCATTCGGCACTTCATCCAATTTCTCGTAATACTGTAATACAACGTGTGATGGGATATTGCGCCTTGGGTCCTGCTGCTTCAAGGACTGAAAACCCCCATAGTAAACGCTGCCCTGATATTACTGATATTTTCTATGTATCATGTTGATAATTTTTCAATCTAATGAAAATAATTTTAATTCTAATTAATTATCCATGTAGTAGTTTCTTTAATTCAGAGGGATCAGTTATGAAATTGTAACAAAGTAAAAATAATGCCCAATAAATGTTTCGAATACTTCGTGTAAATCACATTTTAATGGTATTTAATAATTTAAATTGACATTTGCACTTCATCAAAATGACACTATTTATGAAACGGTTGATAAATAATTTAATCATCTGACAAGTCAGGGACGCCCTGCACATGAGCTTTGAAATTTAATGAGAATATATATGAACAATTTCTTTATTAAACATTTATACTAATTTAATTTTATTGTCTAGAGTTTAAAGAAATTAGTTTCCTAAATTTCGATATTTCGTGGATTTTCCCAAATTAAGGGCTTCTAGTCCCTACCCTGACAAGGAATTTGAGATTCTTGTGAAAGTTTTTGAAACAGCCTGAAACAGCCCGTAAGAAAGTAAAATGCAAACGAAACTGATGAGACTTTGATACACTTTCCTGTCCTCTGCTCTAGGTTTTTTAACATGTGTTTACTTGCCACTCCCCCTTGCACTCCCGGAAGCAACTTGTTCATTTAATGGAAGGAAGGGCTAAATCCGTGTTACGTTAGAGCACTACCTTGGCGTTTGTAGTGGGAGTTGTTTTGATTGCTTGTCGAAACTTTGGGTAATCCATATGTAAGTGCTCTCCAAACGCTGCCAAGTGTACAGCAGGTTTGCTCTTCGTTTGTTTCGAAGTGCTTTAACTGAGTGAAGACATGTATAGTGAAGGGATGGAAATGCAAAGGAAGGAAAATAATTAGTTTATTTTGACAACGCAATTGGTAGGTTAGAGGAAAGGGAATAAACAATTTAATATTTCGCTTCAGTTGAACTTAAAAGGGGTGGAATTTTTTATCCCCAATTACATTTTTAAGACTTATAGTAAATAATAAAAGAGGTCCTTTGGGCTATATGTACATTTTTAAAACTTCAGTAAGGCTCTCCTTCTTCCCAGCTTCTTTGACAAAGCAGCAAACATTCATATTATTGTAATGACTTTGTTATATTCAAGTGATGACTTTAAAAGCAAATTTTGCCATGTTAATTTTGGGGCTTCTATTGATTTCCTTATATTATGAAGGAATAATGTGTATTCACTTGCTGTAAAACATCATACATTATTACTAGAGGCCGGACTTTTAGGGGCAAAAGTTTACTAATTTAGGTGCTAAAATAGGTGCATGTTTAGGTGCAAAAAATAAAAATTGTTGCATGTTTAGTAGGTACAATTATATTACATGATTTTATAGAATAAAATTTATACCATAACACGACAAATCTACAAGATATGTTGATGGAAAACCGGTAAGTTACATAAAACTAGATTTTTAATACAGATTGACATCATTAATGATATCACTAGGGAACGGAATTTATTGTAATAAAAAATGCAAAATATGTACTACGTAGACAAACGTTTTTCGAGGCACCTTTCCGTTAATTTAACAACAGCAATGAACACTGCCCCCAGTGCAAACGTCTGTCCGGTTCTGACGCGAATTTTGCAGCCCTTTGCGAAGGGCCGGAGTCCCTGAGGAATGGTGCGCGGTGCGGGGGAGGGGGGAGGGAACGTTAGAGGGCAATGGGCAATAGGATTTGTTTAAAACATGTCTTTGAGTTACCGATGGGTGGTACTACATGCGATCAAACTCTTAATTGGAGCATCGTTGATAAAACCTGATTTGCCATCAGAAGTGCGCGTGTTAGACGTAAAATAGCAACATACTGAATTTATCAGAACTCAATTCAACTTCGAAGTACGTTTGGTATCGGCAAGATATTCGGTAAAAAGGCAGCTCTGTCGCCATAATTGGTAAACAATAGGTCTCCTTTACTTTGTTCTTCTGAGATTAAAAATAGATACAGGTTATTTTGGAGCAAACTGTAGCAAAACAAAGTGCATGACTAGCTCAAACATTGTCTGATTTAACTTTAAACAGTAATGTACACATTCATAATAAGTGTTTATTTGGAAATAGGGAGGAAATAGGTGCAGTATTTAGGTATAGTGATGTCATTTAGGTGCAAGGAAAGTTACGGAAATACTTCCAATTGGCTTTCATAACATATTAGAAATAAAAAACGAAAGTTCCCAATGCGCTTTGTCTGTATGTGCATCACCTACAAATTCGGACCTTAATTATTATAAATACCAGAAAACGACGGGAGTTATAATGCTTACATAAATTGCTTACTAAAACAAATGATTTTACTTTGCAGTGAAACTTTTCTCGATTTGAATTGTTTTGTTGGTAATGAGTTTTAAAGTGAATTACTACATGAATTATACGTCGATTATATATCGAATTCTTGTAATGAGCTGTTGAAACGGACTTCTGATGTTTATGGTTTCTACTTAGTGTATTGTAAATATAAATATCTGCATTGGATGAAAATATGATGCCACCCTTTCACTGACCCTGAAGTCATTTTTGACAAAAACTACGCTAATAACCAGGCAAGGCATTGGTAGGATTCCAAGATCAACGAAGAAAGGCTTGCAGTAATCACGCGGAAGCATTTACTTATTGTTTGGTTTTTACTCTCTCGCCCTTACTTCCTAACTAGAGAAAGTAAAGTAATCGTGCGCCAGAAAACGGCGAATTTTCATCAGAAAAGCTTTTCTTGCCGGACCCCGGCAACGAAAAAGAACATAAATCTTGTTCCTATCTCCATGTAGTATTTGAGTAAATCCCGAGTGTGCGGATGTGCGGTACCGTCCCTCTCAGCCAGATCACTTCCCGTGCACCAATCGGTTCGTACGAGGTGTCATTCGACGCGGCTCGGTTCCCTGATGGGGAACTGATAATTTGTTTTCGGATCCGGCTAGAAGACTCAAAAAAATTCCCAAAACGTGTTTTTTCGTGATTTGGCCGTGCGATCTGGTTAGTATGGCTGGAATTAAACCAACACCGTCTAAATAGATCTATGTATGTAGCGTTCATTGAACTCCGGTACCCAAAGACAATTTTCACTCCATACGCCATAATTTTCTTTCACGACGTTGGCAACACAGATGTTGACATCTTTAAAGTGAACAATTGAATTACCAAGTGAATCGCACTGCATATTTCAATTTTGATTCGAATTATATTATTGTTGAAAATAAATTTGCAAAAACTACGGTCAGTATTGCCTCGGAACTTAACAAACTTGAAGAATTTTAAGTGAATACGGAGAAAACAAAACTGTGAGTTAGGTTAAATAATGAATGAACGTTCTTACGTTCGACTTCTCACTATTAGTTCTTGAACAAGTGTACAAATACCGATTGAGACCCAAAACTTATTCTTGTTAAACTTAACTAACACCTTATTCACATACTGATACAAAACAGTCGCATTTTAATGTTTATGTATATTCGCATACAAAAAGAATAATAGAGCAATTGCAGAAGTAGAAGAGAACATATATCAGAATGAGTTATTGGAATTTTAATCTCTTCAAAAATAGGGGAGAAAAATATGGAAGTATGAAACAAATCCGGGGAACAATCAAATGATCAAATGTAATCGTAAAAGATGTTGCGACATAATTTTCAGAACTAATTGGCAATGCTCTGAATTTTTGCATTTAGCATTTGTGCTAATGCAAATATGTTAATGCATTTTGTGCATATTAGCAAAAAAGCGTAAAAATATAGCTGTTCTAAAATTTAAGTATTCGCATAATCAATACTTGCACGTCGTTGTTACGGCGATTATAATTTTTCAATTGCAATATTACCAGTCTATATGCCGTATGTAAGTCCATTGGGTGTTGGGAACTTTTGAACGTGAGTATAACATTATCAGCTCTACTACGATTCATTGGTAAGTCCAATGCCAGATACTGAAAGAACATATTTGAACAAAGCTAGGCATGAAAGTAATGAAGCATGAAAGAACTTTTCAACTCATGAAACTATTTTTAAAACAGTTCGCAGCGTCGGCGACGCCACATTTTACTGGTATATAGTAAATTACTACCTCTAACACGTTGGGTAGTTAGAATCCATATTGTGTGGGTTCTTGACAGCGAAAAAATCGATTGATGGCAAAACTGTCTGCCCGTACGATTATGGTCAATCTAGCGCCTAAACTGTTTAGCCGATTTTCTCCAAAGTAGATATTCCCGGATCGATTGAAATAACCTAAAGTTCATCTTAGATTGAAACGGATCTTTTGATTTTGGAGAATAGTTTACATGAAACCTCAACAGTATTTTCAATTTTTTCTTGAAAGTGGCACTAATTTTTTATTAAACTTTGTCAGCGTAAACAACTCTTTAAGAGAATGGTGCAGGATTCATTTTCATTCAAATCCCCGATTTTTCGAAAATTGCATGAGTTCAATTTTTTGGGCACATCTTTCTACAACTACACTATTGGAGATAGAGATTTTTCCTTAAAATCTGTTTTTAGACAAATCTTGGAAAAATATCATGTACAATTAATCGAAAATGTGACTAGTTTTCATTTAATTTTGTGTGAAATATAGGCAAGTATAAAATATTTATCCTGAATACAACAAGGGACATTGAAAAGAATGTCGCAGGTCTCATTTTCATTGAAGACTGAATTTCTTCTTTCCCTGAATCGAAGCCTACTGCAGAATTGTAATAAACAAAAAGTATTGCAGCGAAAGCAACGATAACAAAAAAACCATGAGGTGGACATCTGAGTACAGCAGTAGTGTTAGGATGAAGTGAATGACAGGACTCAGAGCACAAGGAACGTAAGGGACGGGGCGCAAGCAGTGGGACGCAAATAGCGAGGCACATGTAGCCAGACACAAGTAGCGGGGCACAATTAGCGAGGCACAATTAGCGAGGTACAAGTAGCGAGGCACAATTAGCGATGCACAATTAGCGAGGCAAAGTAGCGATGCACAATTAGCGAGGCACAAGCGGCGAGGCACAAGCGGCGAGGCACAAGCGGCGAGGCACAAGCGGCGAGGCGCAAGTGGCGAGGCGCAAGTGGCGAGGCGCAAGTGGCGAGGCGCAAGTGGCGAGGCGCAAGTGGCGAGGCGCAAGTGGCGAGGCGCAAGTGGCGAGGCGCAAGTGGCGAGGCGCAAGTGGCGAGGCGCAAGTGGCGAGGCGCAAGTGGCGAGGCGCAAGTGGCGAGGCCAAAGCGTTCTGGTTCAATCGGGATGGTATAATCTGCAAGGTGCAAGGGTCGTGGTGCTAGTGACAAGAAACAAGAGGGAGGATACAAGCGGCAGGTCGTTTGTAGAGCCGATTTACGCATGGTGCAAGCGGCTGAGCGCGCACCATGGCGGGGCGCGCAAAGCACGGGAAATGCAAGCGGCATTGAGCAAGAGGCAGGATGCAATCGGAAAGGCGCGAGTAACTCAATGCGCAGGGTGCAAGCGGCGGGCGGCGCAAGCGGTGAAGTGCAAGCCGCACGTAGCCAGAGGCAGGGTACAAGCGGCAGGGCGCGAATAGCTCCGATTGACGCAGGGTGCTAGCGGCGGGCCGCGCAAGCAGCGCCGATTTTCTGCGGCTACGGATACTTTCATCCCCGTTTCGCCGTGGGGCCACTGGCCGCTTTTGCAGCGGTTCTCGCGCCACTTCCTTCCCTTCGGCTTCATTCCTCCGCCGTTCTCCGCGGTGCATCAACCTCCGGCCCCCTCTCCCGCCGCATTGGCGCTTTTTCGTGGCTCGTGCGTTCCTCGCGCGTCCGCAATCGCCGCAACGTGCCGCGTTCGCTGCGCAAAAAGACGTCCGCGCGCGGGCCGGCGGCGGAGCGAAGGCGGAGACGAGCGCGCGAGGACGGACGCTCGAGCGAAGAGAACGCGAGGAGGAAGGAGGAGAAGGATGAGTAGCAAGGGCGTTTGTGTTGGAGGCGAGGCCACGGAGACAGCCCCCCGGTGGCTGTGTCGGCGACGGCGAACTCGCGGCGATCCGAAGCTTAATTCATTTTCGTCAGGGAGAGGAGCCGGAGAAAACTCGCGCAAGAAAGTCTTGTTCAGTGGGCGGTCCTCCGTTGGCGGCGGCGGAATCGTGGTCGCTTGGCGCTGGGACGCTGCGACGCCCGGTCTGACGCGACGCGAGGCGACGCTTGGATGAATGCGAAGGCGCGGTTTCTTCTTCTCCTCCGCCGCCTCTGCCGCTGTTCAGAGGAGCTCACTTAGGCCATCAGAACCCCAATACTTCGTTAGCAAGCAATCTACTTTCCCAAGTGACACTAAGAAGAGGAGTTACGCTTTGCAGAGAAAAAACGAAATAAATGAAGGAAAACCTAACATTTTATTGATCTTTCCTAACCAAAGCAATTAAATGCGGTCGTGAAGATCTGTGAATATTGACATTAAGGAAGAGCTCTGCTTCAGTATATATCACCTATGTATCGGTTGTGCTACAGAAATAATTTGTTTTTAGAATTCGAAAGAATTTTTTTTAATGAATACTGATGTAATATTCTAATATAAGTTTATATATGCAATCCTCATTCCCTTTATAAAACCGAAAAAAATCAGTATATTATTTTCTATATCTGTATTTTGTGGCAACTCATGGAATCGGCACAAATATTTCGTTTCTAAAACTGAAGTTTTAAAAAAATTACATAATATATTCTCTTCAAAGTTTATAACTGAATTAGAGTGAACTATTGCATTTTGCAGATACATCAATGCGTGCCCATTGTAACCTTATGTGATGCGTTGGGAGCGATGAAACACTTAGCCGTTTGTGGTGTAACGGATGAAAGCGTTGGTTGCGGAACATATCCGCGGTTGTTCAAATTCCAGCGTTGGTAAATATTTTTGCCGCACTTCAAACACTTTTGCGGGTTTAACTTTTATTGTAATTTTACGTAACCGTTACACATGCGAGGAAGTATATGCTGTTACCTCCGTATAATGGATAGAAGTGTTAAAGTGCGAATCCCAGCCCGAGAAAATATTTTGTGGGTTTGAAAAGACTCGTAAAGACATATGTTGAGTGAATCAGACTCTCCCGAAGGGAATTAACTCAACGCTGTCTTCCATAACAGTCCACAAAGTTAAAATGTTCTAACTTTTCTCTCGGGTTCAACTAGTAATATTATTTATACTTAAGAAACATTACAGAAAATTTGTGTAGTTGTTTCGCCATTAGTTTCATTTCGTAATGGACCTAGCATTGAATTTGATCTGTGACTTTTTGTTCGCTCCTTGTAAGT
This sequence comes from Teleogryllus occipitalis, assembly GCA_011170035.1. Classification (NCBI taxonomy): domain Eukaryota; kingdom Metazoa; phylum Arthropoda; class Insecta; order Orthoptera; family Gryllidae; genus Teleogryllus; species Teleogryllus occipitalis. The sequence goes on along the minus strand of BLKR01006841.1, from coordinate 4,736 downwards.
GGTTCTTTAACCATTACGTGAAATGGTGTTTCCTCTTCTGGGTTAATGTGAGAAACAATTCTCTTTTAAGAGGGTTCTTCGTATTGCATGTCATTTTTAATTATTTGTATACTATAATTTTAAAGTCGTTATGAATTTCGTAGTTTTCGTTTTTAGTATTCTCATCTTTTATATAATTATAATTAATTAATTCTCGTAAATTCCGGCTTGTATGTTCTGCGTTGTTTTATTATTGAAACATTGAATTACAGCTCGTAATAATTTTCATCTTATCCTTAAAGTACTTTTCTTTAAAACCCTTCTGTCCTTATGTAGGTTCTTAAACTGGGTGGCTGTTGAAAAATGTGAGTGTACGATCATCGAGGTTTTGTCTTAATCCTCATTTTCTGCTGCCGCATTTCATTCCATTGTACTCGTAAGTAAAGATTAAATGAGATTACGTTAGTCTTAGTGTTAAGGCATTACGACCTGACGCACACGATTTGTAAACGCCTTGGTGCTTAATGTTCCTCCCTTCTGGGACAAAAAATGGTCTTCTATGAGCACCGCAGGGTCAGAGAAAGCGCCAGAGAATTCGAATCCACTTAACCGTTGGAGTTTGGTGCTTTTTCTCGGAACGTTTCAAACTTATTAGAGCAAGCTAAGGCAAGAAAATAAAAATATCAATGTGAATAAACATCGGCTTACTGCAGGGATACAATATCCGAACGTGGATATAACATTGATTACAGGTATCGCGATTAAATATTCTGAAAGTGGTTGAAAAAATATATGTATTAGATCATTTAATACAAAAATTCTGACCATCGGCTTGAGGTTGGGTGCGACCGCAGGGCTGCGCGCTACACAAGATTGTCGTAATCTGACACCATTTCCGTCAATTCACATATTTTCATTTTCCGTCGAATGCATCCGTAAATAAGAGATTTTCCCTCCAGCTACACTCGGAAATATACTCACCACTTCATCTCATTTTAAGTACAACCTTCAGGACATCGTAGAAAAACAGCAATCAGTCAAGAAAATGCCCTGCAGTGATGAAGCGTTTCTCAGCAAAATTGCATTAGAAATATCGTGCGTGAGGAAAGTCTCTCCACACCGAGCCGAATTAGGGGCTCTTATTAAAAATTGCATTTATATTCCTAGTAACCAGATCACTAGGAAAAAGTGAAGGGGACAACACTTCCAGCATCTGTTATGATTGTAGTGAGTACGCAATGTACGTCCGGGTTTGTTGCAACACGCAGTTCGTATTATCAACATAATTTATGTTGCTACCACTCTCACCAGCCAATGGCGCCATTGCGGAGAGACTTTCCTGGCGCACTGTATTTGTTCGTCTAATGGAGGAGAAGACGGTAATGGTTTCTCGCATGAAATGTCTCGCTAGTACAAGGGATGTTAAAAAAGAAACCGAACTTTTGCTGTATGATCTCTGTTGCTCATTGTACATTTTTAGAACTCCTCAAACAGACCCGTCTACTGGCAATAAGCTATTCCCTAGGTTTCGTCCATTTTTGGAAAAATTCCTGGAACGCACTTAAGGGAGGGCGCGCAGCTCTCCTGTCACATTAACCTGATTCTTCTCTATGCTTTGGAAACGCCCTTTGAACGTGCATTTAAATTTCGAAAAGAGGAAATGTCTGCTGGGGCTAGATCCGGAGTTAAAGTGGATGGACACAACGGAAGTGTGATTTTTGGCTAGATAACTACGGAAAAGGAGCGACGCCTGAGCCGGCATTCAAGTGTGGTTTACCCACAATTCAGGCCTCTTCCTGCGCACAAATCCTATCTTTCAAAAGCGCTAGACTTCCCTAGTAGACTTTCTTGTTTTCTATTTGACCACGTTGTACCCTCTCCTCAGAAAATGTCGTTCAAAATTTATCTTCCACACCGCGCCGACAAACTTGGACCCCCCTCGGCCTGGGGGAGGGCAGGGGGAGGGACTTGTTGACCAATCGCTAGCATGTAGAACCACAGTTGTCTGTGATTGGTGCAACATCCCAAGGGGCAGAAAGAACGCTGTCTCAGGGGGAGGGGGCTAGTTCGTTTACGTACGAGACGGAAATATCGTCATATTTCCCTGCCGAAGGAGGTAGTTTGCCTGCGCGTACGCCACGACGAAAAAATATTTCTAAGCGGGGTTTTCCGTCCAGAATGATTGTCTATAGACCAGCAAATATTTATCATTTTAGCAAAATTTATTATAACTTTTAGTAATCGATTTGTAACTCCTGACAAACTGCTATTTTGAGATATTCATTTCAGGCACAATTTGCGGAGCCTTCCCGGCCGTTCTAACGCATATTTCGAATTTGTTTATAAAATTATAAATTGTTGCAAAATTGTTAATTCGCTGTTTTTGGTTCTGGAACATCGGGAGACTCTCCCCCCTTTAGATTTGCAAAATTTGGAAATTGTTTATAAATTTGCAATTGTTGCAAATTTTTTTATTGTCTAATCTGAATGGCGTTTAAATGTGATGCAAAATTCCGGAATCCGTTCGGTGCTATTATATCTCGTTCTCGAGATATATGTAATTGTTTATAAGAAATTAACATCTTAGTAGACCCCATTTGTTTGCGCTTAATTTATTCGCGCTAGCAGAATAGCGTGGGATGGGCATACTGAAAAAACAGTTCTCCAATGCCGCGCTTTTGCCTGCCACATACGCTTAAAATGCACTTGCTTGTAAACAAATTCTGTGGCCAATTTAATTATGCTAAATTCGTATTTTTACGGCGAGTATGAGCATAACTTTTATTTGGTTTTTATATTCTCTTTTAAGTCCTAAAATTTTCAAGTCGATATATTTATCAAATAGGAAAGAAATTGATTATAAAAAAAATATTTTTCAAGGTGCATTACGCCCAAACAATTGTTTCTGTTTTTCTATCAAAGGGGTGTTGAGCAACCGAATAACTGTATTATTAATTTTTTTAAGTCCCCTGTTAACACCGAGAGTCAGAAACTATTTGTTCCTCTTGTTTAACCATTACCATTAAAAATAGGGAAACATATTGCTTAGCTGTTTGCTATAAACTGCACTGGATTGGATGAAGGTAGTGTTAAGGTTTTCAAATACAGAAATATTCAATTTTGCGTTTTGAAAGATCACATGAGTAGAATCACACATCACAATATTTACACAAGTATAGAAATTTCTAAATAAACGTATATAAACTTTAAGTTAATATTTTCAATTCAATTTATCATTCCTTTCTAAAACTGTTAATTTGATGATTTCATTGTATAATATTCAAATCAGAGCTTTATGTGCTAAATTTACGCATTGTTAATACATATTTTAAACAACATTAATATATTTAATATACATTTAAAAGGTTTTTAGATTGGCGAACGTTTCAATGAAATTTCATGAATTCCTAAATGCTTGAAAATAAATACATGTAAAATTAAATAATTGTAGCGTGTAAAAATATAACAAACTCACGTATTTGGTAAAACGAGTTGACATTACTAAAAGAAAGCAAAACAGATGTTATAACAATTCAAAGAGATTTAGCGTTTGTTTACAGTTTAGTAAATATCAATGCACTAGCATTTCCAAGTGAAATACATAGAACGAACTTGGTGGTCAAGTGATATGACCTTCCCAACACAGACGACATTTCAGTATCGTCAGAGTTCGAAGGTGGTTTGTTGGCCGCCATTCTACGAATCTATCAAAACCTTGAATTTTGCACGACCATCTGTACAGCGAGAACGTAGCGGTTTATTAAACGGAAACGGGCCATTCGAGGTATCTAATGTGCACTCTTTGAAAACGTTTAAACATTATAAACTATCCCTAAGAAAATATCAAATAAACAATGTTAAAGGTCACCAGCTTAACATTGCCTTTACTATTTGAATGTTTTCAACATCCCCAAAACCAACAGAAAACCCATGTTTTTACAGGTTATTATAAAACCAATTCAATAAATATAAGCATTTATTCACGTTATTATTTTTAAAACACTAAAATATCTACGATGTTATTTGATTCATGTCTTCATCGAAGATCTGAGATTAAAAAAACTGATAAGCAGAGAAAATTAAAGTAATTTTGAGTGATTGATGAAGTTGAATGATCAAACGAAAAACAATGTTTCTTGCTTCATATAATGCTATCGTGTTAAACAGACATGTAATTACATGTGATACCTATATTTAAACATCCAAACTAATGAAAATTTTCAAAATTAAAATCATCAATAAAACGTTGATTCATCAGCAAGGATTATATTATTAAATACATTTTTGAGATTCATGTGCTCCTGTGTGAATAACGTAGTAAACGTGATTCGTATGATCCAGTTTCTCAGAATAATACAAAACCTGCTAGACACATACACTAAACACAATAGTTGTCAAATAGTTATTTACGACATGAGTATCATAAGATATCTTCTTACAATACGAAATTGGAGAATTATCAAACAAGACTCTTTAGACGAAATTGTTAACCAATTGAATATTGTAATATAATGTTACCATTTGAATATCATAGAAAGTAAGACGCAATTTGTCAAAATTCATGTAAACTATAATTTTTCTTTAAATTTTACTCATCCTGCGAAATATGTGTGACAGTACTTATGTTAACAATTATACTGCCATGGGTTTAATTAATTAGTTTTCAGTACGCAAATTATTGTTTTTGGTTTTAAATAAGCATGGATATACAGAGTATCGGGGAAGGAAACGTCGAAAGTTTGAAAAACGCTGTTTAA
>BLKR01006840.1:0-49072 GCA_011170035.1 Teleogryllus occipitalis | reverse complement strand
GGGGGGAATCTGCAGCAGAGCGCATGCGCGGGTGTGTGGGTGACTCCGACCGCGCAGGGGGATGTCACCTGGATGGCTGTTGGGAGGCAGTCAAGAGAGTAATGGATGGGGAAAGGATGACAGGGCGTGCACAAAGGTGCAAATTAGTATTGGATTTACAATTGGGTAGGTATAATCATGTCACTGGGGTGTGGTAGGGACATGAAATGGTAGAGCAGAAATGCTGATGAATATATAACGGCGACGCTGGTGCAGGGGCGGGGCTGCGGGGGAGGTGTGGGGCGGGACGGGGTCGGGAACGGGCAAAGGGACTGGCCCTGAGGGTGCGCAACGATGAGTTTGAGCCTGGCGGAAGCGGGATGTAGCGAGACCGAGGCCGGAAGGCAGGCCGGGAACTGAGGTGGCGAGTGCGGGGTGGCGAGAAGTGTGCCCGGGAGGGAGGGAGAGGGAGTGCGGGACGGGGTGGAGCGGGGAGGGAACTGGAACGTAGCGAGAGCGAGTCCGCAAAGGTGGCCGAGAACTGGGGTGGCGGGTGTGGGGTGACGAGAAATGGGCTTGGGAGGACGGGATGGCGGGGAGGTGGCGGAGCGGGGAGGTAGCGGCAGCGAGGCCGCGAGTGGGGGCCTAGAACTAGGGTTGTTGAAAGCAGGAGCGGGGAGGCGAGAACTGTGCCTGGGGCGGGGGTGGGTCGCCGGGGCGAGGGAGGGCGGAGCACGCTCGTTCGGCAGCCGCCGTGCTTGTCACCGGGGGCGACTGTCGTGGGGCTGCGCTGCCTTCTGTATCGAACTTCGCCTGCCCCGCCACGCCCCGCCACGCTCCCCCCCCCCCGCCGCACCGCGCGATTCGTCTTGGCAACGTCCCCGTAAACTCCCACGCGAGGTCGCTTTCTTCGGGTTATGATGCGATTAGCGCACGCAAACAGCGACGCCCACGCATTACTTCTGGCCAACTTTCTTATTGGCATGCAGCTAAATTTCTTCCTTTCCGCCGCCGCCTCCACGAATTACGGCTCTGAATTATGTCCGGATAACATGAGCTGTATTTTTAGATGTTGAAAAGTGTCGTAAATTTCCCGTGATGCATGCATCTCGCCAGAACATAACGATTGAGTTGAATAGTTGTAAGCTTATAATACCAGCTCAGGTGGCTCGGGGATCACTGCAGTGTCTGTGATGGGGAGATCCTAGGTTCAAGTCTCGACGGTTGCAAGTTTTGCGACGCTAGCTACATAGATAGATCGAATTCAGCCGCTGTCTGAAGGAGAATCCTAGTAGAAGTCTGAAGGGGAATCCCTGCTCTGACTGGTAGTTTCTCCGATCAATGCCGGACGAATGTCGGAGTAGTACCCTAACAAACGGGCTATGGCCCCCGCGCGATCTTTCCTTCCACTTTCTTGTCCTATCTTCATCCCTTATTTACACACACAGCTTATTCGTTGAAAATATATTCTCACCCTTAAGTAAGCCATTTTTGACAAGAACCACTGATACGTAAATCAAGAGGCAATGCAGTTGTAGAATTCATAGCTTAAAAAAGAGAGACTTACAGGGATCACGTGGGTAGAATTTGTTTACTAGTTATTCGTTCAATTCTTGTCTGCAATCTAGGTCTGGGATCTTTAGGATGTGCTTCCCCGGAATGCTACATCTCAGACAGGAATGAACTTTCGCGAATTTTGAACATCAAGCAATATGATGGCTGACTGAATTTGAATGAGTTCTGAATTAGAAGCATAATGAACCTAATTTTGCGTTCAATCAATTTAAATGGACGTTCCATTTGAGGTTTGACTTAATTGAGAGACCCAAACATTTTGTTACCGTAACATCAGTCAAATTGGTCGTTCATTTTCAGTGGAGTATTCAATTGTTTACTTAGAATGGAAAACTGAATTGAAGCCCTTTCTCTTCATTTGCTATTAATTAATTACGAAACCAATTTGAAACATATGATATTGTTCTAGTAACTATTTCTTTATTACGAAGAATATTCGTATCATCCGGAAAAAGAACTGTTCTTCCATTCCGAATCGTCGAAAGCATATCATTGAAATATAGTAGTAAGAGAACAGGGCCTAAAATCGAACCCTGCGGGACTCCAGGAGCAATTGGCAATGAATCAGAAAGATGAATAAATAATTTCAGTACGGTATTTCTAGTCACAGTTAAAAACTACAAAATATTTATAATAGCGATGATAATGTGGATATTTTATACTAAAGAAGAGATTCAAGATCTCAAATGCTTTATGTTTCATTGTGAATTTAAAACCATGGAGCGTATCACTAGAAGATATACTTGCGAAATTTTAGATTATTTCACGCCACACTAATGTTGCATTCTGATTTTTATAATTTAGTTTAGAATACTCTTCAGCTAGTATAGCAAATTTATCTCATATCATTTTTTATTACAAACAAAAAGCTCTCCTGGAAGGGATACTGGGAACATTGAGTCTACTCTACTCGTTCCTGTACGCAGTGCACGAGGATGTTATTACTCAAAACGGTCAACGCTCCCTATTGGACGACAATTATTAATAAAAGAATGGGATTCGCTTCTGAAAGGCAAGGGGTGTGAGCTTGCGAACTACAAACAATGCAGGTGAAATTAATGCTAAAAGGGATCCAAAGCTGCCCAAACTAAGCGGTCTCTAATAATATTAAAATATCAAACATGTAATCGAAACAATATTGAAAATAAACTATATCTTTTTCAATTTAAAATATAATTTTAAAATATTTTTTCATACAAACTAACGTCAAATTTCGTTTCAAAAATAACAGTGGGCCCAAGCACGATTAAGCATTGCTTAGCCTGCCAGTGTATTAGCCCACCCATCATGCCTTCCGTTCAGTCTGCAAAATCCCCATCCTACTGCATGTCTGCACGTCTACAAAAACAAACAGAAGCGCTCATCCAATATTTACAATACTCACGTTTTTTTGTCAAAATCAAAATATTAAACATCAAAGAATAAAATTAATGAAATGTTTGCTTTCTTATAATTTTACAGATACTTATTCAACGCCTCTATAATGTTTGAACATTTGTCTAATTTCTATAGGCAAGTTCAAATCCATGTGTTGTTTAGAGGAAAATTACTAAATGTCTTACTTCAATGCTCTTTGATTTTGCTATAAATATCAATGAAAGATAATTAAAATTGGCCAGATGTTTTAATTTAATAAATACAAGGAAGAATTTTCTGCCAGAGAGGAACTTTAATATTACTTAGCTGTCTCTTCTCTTTTACATCTCCCTTGGTGGCTTGAAATTCAAGTTCGTTTTTCTTCGTTTTCGATTTTCTTTCTACCATTTTCTTCGTGATTGCGTGCAGAATATTTGTGTTCGTGTTCCTAAAGCATTGCGTTTAATGTCTCCAAGTGCTATGGACAATTATGGTGATTCATACAACAGATTAAAGAGAAATAAACGTTGTCATACCATAAAAGTTTGTTTAGTGTATTACCGGCGTGCGCATTTCATAATTGTCTCATGTATTTTTTATTTCAATAATATTAAAATTTCCAACACGATTTTCAAAACAGCTGTCAACAAGAACCTCGACTTCTGGTGGTTTAATACCAGGAGTCCATAATTACGGGAGTGTAGGGACACTAGTGTATGGCTCAAGAAACACAAGTAGTGGAAGTAAAGAGTAACTGATTCAGAAGAACACTAGTGTAAGTGCTGTAGAGTGGCACAAACTTTCTCGTATTTAGTTTTACAATCTCTTTAATCTGGTCTAGCGTTTTGGTTTTGCTCCACCTTCTTCCCAGCTGCCATGTATTGACACCCAAAGGTCATTTTCTCACACTTTCTCAATTTTTCAGTCCCCTAATGGTAGAACTGGAATATGATTTAAGAATACCATAGAACTGTAAAACACGGACCTGTATGCAAATTTTAGTTGAAAAATTTCGAACCGATTTTTAGAAAATGTTGTTGAGCGTTCCTGAAAATCGGCAATTTGCTGCTCAGTCACAGAAAACATTTGAGTTTTAGAGAAGCTTCATACGACATCATTTAGAGTCCTTTTACACACAAATACAACAATGTATACAAATTACAGGCAATGTAAAAATTAACGATGTGAGAGAGACATCAAAAATGTTAAATTTTTGTATTTTTTTAGGAAACAAAGGAAAACAGATAAATGACCTTTATGTTATTTTATACAGTGCATTTAGGACTATCATACTGCAAATCCTACCCTATTTTTTTAACCAATAACACCAAAGTACCGGCTGGCCTTAGGGTGTGGCGCATCAATCACATGACTCTCCTGACCTTGAGTGCAGATGATTTTTAAAGAAAAAATTGATAGACAACCTGTTTTGTCTTGGCCAGAGTTTCACCTCTATCAACTTAAAAGAATTTTTAAAGACTTTTTCTACTTGTATCTTAGGGCAATGGGAAACACTCTATTACGAAAAGTGAACATGATAAGAATTCATGAACCAAAAATACATATATTCAAAAACAACAAAACACAGAAATACAAAACACATGTAAATTAGAAAACACAAAACACACAAATACACTCAAATAGTTCAGAAGAAACACTTTCAATTATAATAAATCACTTCTTTCATTAAACACAAGTCCTTTATAACCTTGGAATTTAAAAATATTAAAATTCAATTTACATTAAATTTCTCAAAGATGCCAAAATCTCTCTCATTTATTTAACTAGCTGGTGTAACTGGATTGATCTGAAATGAAAAGCATTTTTAAAAAGCATTTGCTCCCTATATAACTAACGCTTAAAAAATTACCCAAGATACAAGATAATTCAATTCAATTGTAGTCCTATAGACCCTTTAAAATAGAATTACATGCAAAAACGTCAATCTTTTCAATCAAATCCTTTCAACTACGGTACTAGCAAATGTTCTATTACTCAATGAAAATCAAAGAGAAAATACCTAGACTAATAACTGCGTTATTAACTATTCAATTACTGGCAATGTAACACTATGTTTTATTACAAAACACCCATGGCTTCCTTCAAAAACATATGGCTGGTATAGTTTCCTTCGCTAATTATACAAATGCAATCATCGACCTTACATGGATGAGGTGGCATATTCTTTCTCTGAATCACCTTCGAAGTCTGCTATGTAGCGATGAACCCGGATTGTTGAACTCGCCCTGCCTTGATGCATGCCTCAGGATACTGATATTTTCAATTATCCCGCAGTGTGGCAAGTAATTCAGCTTAATATTGCCAGGAAAAATCCAGAATATAATCCAAAATCTCTCCCACGAATAAGATTCAAATCAAGTACTCGTCAAAATTAAAGCTGAAAACAATCATCACACATGAGCACAATCTAGTCACACAATTATACGTTTCTATCCTCTTAATTTACATGAACTCATTTGCATTTAGCTCTTGTAGTGATTTCACGGTGCTTCCTACGCGCTGGAATTTTGTCCAAAATCCAATTGCTAGCGTTGCGTAGATCTATTCCAATAATGTTTTTAAGAGTGGTACTTCCCGCAGCTGTTCAGACGAAATGAGAGCGGCTAGGACGTTGTTGCTTAGTATGAGTTTAGCTCCGTCACCCCTCCATACCCCTAGCTTAACCCTCCGTTACCCCTTGGGCCAAAGCCGTCTTCAGCTCGTCTCTTCCAACTATGCCGCGGCGTGTAAATTCTAGGGCTTCTTTTTCCTCTTGGCAAGTGTGTTCACTTATTTCACGCCAGTGAATGTGTCTCGCTCCAGCCTATCCAAGCTGGGCGGTCACAATACAAAACGTTTGAAGAAAGAAATTGGTGTTGTTTTTGAGAAAATCTTTCTAATATTTTGTAATATTGCCTATATTTCATTCAAAATTGCGGGAAAAGTATTGATATTTTCAAAACAATGAATCTGGCGTTAATGAAAGAACTAGTTGTGGAGAACTAATGCCATTTGAAGAAAAATGGCTCTTTTCAATATTGTAGTTGTGAGAAGACGCTGAAAAGATTTAAACTTTTATATTTTTCGAAAATTTAGTTAACAGTCAAATTCGGGCTTATGCCTTCTTTATGAATGTTTTCACTCATTTTTAGAACATTTTTAAAATGTCCCAGGAGCTTAAAGTCTCCCAAAAATTTTAAAAAGAATGTTTTGAAAATCGTAAAGCATTGAGTCAGGTCAGATCGACCGCGGAATATTCATTTTGGGAATAATCCTATGAATTGTTTAAGCGCTGGTGTTGTTCACAGGCGGACGGAATGAACTTTTTGCCATAAACCATACCATACCTGCCAATTTTTAGTAGGAAGGACCCAAAATTCGAGAACGAATTTTAATTTTTTTAATGATAAAACGAACTAATTATAATCTGTCATGTCTCTGTAGAAAATATTCTGCATCAAATGGTGCATTTCAAGACAGATTAACTTAACGCAAGGTTCCCAACAAATATACTTGTCTGATCTTGATGAGGAATATATTTATTAGTACAACAGTTGTCACTGACAAATTAGACCTATCAATGTACCTGATTTGGTACTGGAGGGGTCCCTCCGCCAATCACGGCGCACCTGCCCCAACTGGGCGCCCAGGCCGGATAATATATAATACCCGACGCGCAGCGGCGCGGTGTCTCTGCCCTGAAGAAGCTTGCGACATGACAGGCGAAACGTCAACCTCTCAGCCCACTACGCGGCGTCATCCGGACAGCGAAGACGTCAGAGAACACACTTGTTATAGAGACTTGATCTGGACACGTGAGAGAAAACAGGAGCTAGGAACGCGAGAGAGGAGGTTTGAGTTGGTGACTTGAGAAAGAAGGACTTTATAAGACTCGACTTGGGCAACTTATGGCGGAATAAAATATCTATTGGCCGACCTGGATGGCCGAGGTGGCTAAGAGCGAGTACCGACTCAGCTCTTCGGTCCGAAGGGTTGCGAGTTCGAGTCCCCCTTTGGGCCCGTTTGTCCCTTGACTTTGTGTGTGTTGTCGCGTAGGGCCTCGCGTTCTGCTGACCCCAGATCAGAGGAGCCCGCAAGTGTTTGTCTAGTGTATGGTCGAATATGCGTCCCTTCGGGACGTAAAGGGCAACCGGCTGTCGGCTGGATAAAAGCCCTAGGAAAAAAAAATCTACTGGCATGTGACTGACCAATACCTGCCAGCCTAAGCGATCTGACTATCCATCATTCACTCAATCGGGATTAATTCCGTGTGGTGGATCAGACAGACCGAACCCTCAAAGTAATTAAAAAGGGGTGAGCAAATGCAGACGAGGTGGCGTGTGACGGCCGCGTCTCGCATAAAGGCATCGAGTTCATCGCTTCGAACTTGGTCGCGTACGGCTGGTGACTTCCCGAACAGTCGACCGGAGCACGAGATCCATTCCTGATGTGTACGAGACCACCTCAACCGTGTACCGCTGGAACATCACCGCCAGAATCGACCGGTAAAGGCCCGCTTACAATCCCACCGAATTAAGGTAATATGACCATCGCCATCATTATTTCTGTGCATTTGTCATCTCCATTTCATTTTTGTACTTCCTTATTTTGTATTTCCTCTCAATTTTGTACTGGAAATTGTTAAGAAACTAGTAATTTCAAATTGTATTTAACAACTTTCTGTTTGTCAATAAAAGTATTCCCGCCCCTTAAGATCGGTTACACCTTATGAAATTGCATCTCTGTGTATTATTAAAATAGCCAGTAGACTTAATACATCCCTTCGACCCAGAGCACACAAAGGTTCCCTGAGGTTCTCAATGATGGATAAGATGTACGCTTGGGGACCAACAAAATAATTTATTGTGTGTGCCCTGTCATCCATCAATTACCGGTGCACTCCGCGTGTGACGGTAAACCCCTTTCTGTGGTGGCTACTCATCGGGTTATTACAGTATTTGACTTTCTAAATAATTTCACTTCTTGTTTAGGTTTTCTCTGGTATATTTAAGTCTTTTAGACGACCCGAATTCAGAAGACAGTCACGTGACTTAAAGGATACTGAAGGCGGTATAAAATAATTATAATGATGATGATTATGATAATAATAATAATAATAATAATAATGATGATAATAATAATAATAATAATAATAATAATAATAATAATAATAATAATAATAATAATAATAATAATAATAATAATAATAATCTGTTTCACTTCACAATTTTGTTTTGTAGATTTTAAATATGTCAAATACCAGGCTTTGATGTTGTATCTGCGTGAGACCAAACATTGTTTTAAAATTTATTTCTTCTTGTTCGATAATCTAGTCTTTCAAGGGTTTTAAATATACATAAGATTAGTAAATGACATTTTCGAATTGGCCATTGGCCATAGGCGGATTGAGATAAGTGAGGTTTGAACTCTGACATAATTAATGATTAAATTTGATTGTTAATTAAGAAGAGGAAGGAATATGCTTATGTTAATGACCTGAGGGTATAGTGGTTTACGGGGGTTTGAATCTATATTTGGGAAATCTTGATTTTATGCGTGGGTGAACTGCATTTTTCCCATGTTAAAAATGATGGTGCTTGATGAGGTAAGCAGATTGTTGTAAAAATTGTTAGCTAATTTGGCTATTGTTTCTTCTAGTTTTGTAATTTTTAATTCTCGATGAATCTGTTGATTTTTAATGAACCAGGGAGCATTTAGAGTATTTATTAGAAATATATTTTGGATTACTGTAATTTTATTAATATTGCTAGGAGCTGCACTTCTCCAGATTGGGCATTCATAGGTTATGGTAGGAAGGATAATAGATTTGAATATTAGTAGTCGGCATTCGTATTTTAAGGCTAAATGTACCGACACTAGTTCCATTTGTCGCCACCACGTGGCAGCACCAAAATAAGCAAAATTTACTAGACCGATAACGTCTGAACAAATTGTCCGATTTTCGATTTGTAAACGGCATTGGACTCCTTTTTAAAATAGAATTCACGCTACGATGCCGTTTTTTCAAAAAATATTTCCAAAAAAAAATTAAAATGATTTCTCATAGTTTCGGGAAGACATTAAAAATTGTAGGCTTATAGCGCGATGACGACGTGCTTCCTGAATCCAACGCCGTGTCAATCATGCAAATCGGATGAATAGGAGCGGCGTAAAGTGAAATTTCGGAAAAAATACCTGATCCCCCTTCCCCCCCCCCTCCCCCCTTCCCGCAGTGAACTTGGAGTGAGCATTCGCAACGATATTCGAGAACCACTGTCCCAGTGCCATATCGGATTTGGAAATCCCGGAACCCCTCCCCCACGGTCACTTTAGCCTAGCCCTTCGCGGCGGGCGCTGAAAGAACGCCCGCCGGTGCCTAGAGGTTCTCACACAGTAACAACCTGCTCCATGGTTTCACAATGGGCAAACTGAATCAGACCTGTAGAGATATTTCAAGATTTTCACCGTGAAATATAAAGATGGAGTCTCACAATTGTTATAAATCTTGGAAACTCAGTCATCGAAGTGAAGATTCGAAGGATTATATAGTACGAGTATATACACTTTACCTTCGATTCCTCTCCATTCGCGTGATTGTGATTATTATTATTATTATTATTATTATTATTATTATTATTATTATTATTTTATAATTATAATGATAATAATAAAGTCCTAATGTTTCTTTCTTTTCAAGTATTATATTTCTCTGCTAAGAAAGCAAAGGATAAAAGTCAGAGAACTCAGCAGGGTATTCCAGCGTAGGCCAAGACAAGATAAAGAAAAGTTTCTTCAAGAAATATAGCACGTCATACGTAGTTTTTAACTGTTTTTTTGACGCTAAATAAATAAATAAATAAATAAAAAGAAAAATGCAAAGAAGTGGAAGAACATAACAACAAAAGGAGACCTAAAGAAATGTTCCGGGTCATTCAAAATATGACCAGGGAATGTAAACTGGCAATGAGGAATAGGCAGGGACCGAAAAGGTATTAGATACCGGTAAAATACCGGTATTTTACATACCTTTTTCAAATACCTATGTTCTTTTATACCGGTAAAATACCTATATAGGATGTCTATAACGGTATGGACGTCCATAAAGGTTATAAGGGTATTATACCTATTTTCAATGAAAAACAATAGCTTACCATCCATAAATGTCGACTAAATAAGTTATTTTAGTTAATAATATCTCACAAAATGTTTATTAAACTAATATACTTTTATAATTGTTATTTATTGTTTGAATTATTATCTTGTTCATATATAACACTCGGTTACTAATAATTAACGAAACGCGAATGATTCCACTAATTCTTGTATAGTAAATATAATCTCCACTTCGTCACTGCACAATGTTCTCGTCCACTGAAAACTGCTCACCGCCCTCTTCCTACGCTTGGGCATATCGAATTGCCCTAGTGTAGCACGCAGCCCGCCGAAGAACGCGGCGAGATGTCTGCAGAGGTCAGAAAAGTCACGTTATCAGAACAGAAGTGTGCCAGAGGTGCGACCCTGCTTCCAGCTCAGAAGGGTGACTACACTTGAGCGCGTGCCCTGGCGGCGCTGGGCTTGGATAGAAAGGAGCGCGAAATGAGGAGCAAACATTCAAAACGTGACATGTCCACTTTACTCCTTTTCGAGAAAACGCAAAAATGTTATGTCATCAAAATTATGCAGATGTTTTATTTATACTTAATTCTGAATTATGTAATAATGATAGCTAAATATATTATTAATATAAAATTTAAATATTCTATGAACTTACATTTAAAGAAAACAACATTTATGTCAACTGGTAAAAAAGGAAGCCTGAACATCAACGGAGAAGTGATATACATGGCAGGCGAAGTTAAATACTTATGAATTACAATAACAAATTCTGGATACTGTACAGAAAAACTAAAAGGAATAATTTTAGAAAAAGCAGCGGAAAGAAAATTACACAAATTCATAAAATGTGCAGGCATATCAAGTGATTGATTTCTAAAATTTTAGGTCCCGGAACGCGCTCAAAATGATTTATTAATTTAATAGAAATAATTATATATTTATAATATAATGTAATAATTATCAGCGAGATACAGGAACGCCGTTCCGTCGTGTTCCGTCAAAAATCAAGCCTTGCGTAAGACCAAAATCCAAATAATCGAGAAAATGGTATTTCTAATCCTCTTGTGTGGGTGTAAAAGCTGAACATTGAGATAGGCCGAAAAAAGGAAGATGCTTTTGAAGTATGGACACGGAAAAAAATATTACGTACAATGGGAGGGCAAAAAGATAAATGCCTAAATTTTGAAAAAGAAAACAGAACTTTCTCTAAAAGCCAAAGCCAAAAAATGGAAAATAAAATATTTTTGACATACTATGAGTCCAACAAAATCTCTAGAAAAAGATATTATGCTTGGAATGATAGAATGAAGCGGAAGAAAAGGGTGTAAGTGGCACAATTGAATAACTAATACACAATATCACAAACAAAAGGAAAAAGGCAGTTCGAGTCCGAGTGACCAATGAACAAATTGCTAGCATCCTATTGCTGTGTATATCCAGATAGGTCTAACAAGGGATGGCTTGCGATCTATGTTCTAGTACTATTTCTCTGCGCGTTCAGACCCGCGAAGAATTGGGACCTGCAGATGAAAGGAGAGATGCTCACAGCCGCTGCTTGACCGGGACTGGAGCCGACAAATAGACATCATCGCACTGAACAGTGTGTTTGATACCCGCAGTCTTTCATGCGTACATTCTGCCATTATTAGGGAAGAACTCGCTGAATTATCGGCGCGTCCCCTCCCAGTTTCGGATAGCAAGAAAAGCGAAGGAATGATGCTCAAGTAATACAAATGCAAATATCAATGTTCAAAATTAAAACATCTTTAAAAAACCTGGTTTAGAAACATCGATCAAGTTCGTGCGGAAGATAATTTGTTTTGACAGTGGCCGTGATTGTTAATTTATAATTACGATTTAGACAAAACGGCAAAAGAAAGTTTTCAGGCTTAGTTTCGCTGTTATTCTTTTTACTATCGCCCAGGGTCATCTTATGGAGTCACAACTTCCTCAAATGGGTACAGGAAGGTGGGCGAGAGACCTTACACCTAGAGTGCTTGCGTTGGCCGCCTCTCTGCGTACGGTAGGACATACGTAGGAAATGCCAGAAAAATGGGGTCATTTCTTGGGCTGAAGATAGTCTACTGGATGAGGATGTTACAATCACCGTTCGCTTTATTCGAACACATGTATTGACAGTGGTATAATGCAATATTATTTCATATTTTAACTTTTTTATAAAATTGTGATTATCGGTTCTTTTCATTCACAACAACTCATCAAGCACATCGATAATAAACATCAGGTTTTATAAATGTTTCATTTTTTTACGAAATATGTTCATGTGTCTATACAAAATCTATGTTTTGAAAATATCAACATCAATGTTGCATCCCTATTCTCGACACCTAGATGAGGATCGCCGATTTAATACGTTTGCATTCGGATTCCCTAATATGAGGTTTATCAGTGACTGGTATGCTACGTTTTACTAGTAGCATATAAATCTTATAAATTGAATTGCTACCCGATTAAATATTACTGATAAGCGTGTACGATGTTTAGAAAAATGGTATCTTCATGTAGAAATGTAAAAGTTGCCGAACTTTATAACAAAACATAATTTATTCCCCCTCATAGACGGATATTCCTCTTCTAGTGTGGTGTTCCTGTCTAAGGGTTTAAGTTGTATTGCTTTCATGACAATTTAATGCATTAAAAAATACATACATATGTCACAATACAATGATTTACACTACATCCTTTTACATTATCATTTACGTAGTTTGTATCAAAATGACGCGCCGGGAATTACTTTTTCCAATCTTCAAGTTTATACAAATATAACAGAATCATTTTATATCAATATAACTTACTAAGTAAGCTGGGACATGTCACGATTCTTAATATTATATTTTAATGTTTGTTACAGTGTTGGATTCAGGATGCATCTCGCCTGCGCGCTATTTTACCACTTCTTCAATTTTGTCCGAAAGTACGAAAACAGTTTTAAAATTTTACTTGGGAAAACAGATTCATCAGGTGAAGTCTATCAAGGAGACAAACGCCGTTTTGAGATCAAAAATCGAGTCGCAGGATAAAAGAGCTCTTGCGTAATTTCGGCTCATTCTTTCTGGTAGTGGAATGATAACGGAAGATCTTAGAAGTAAAATGTATGTAAAATAAGATGTTAGGACATGGAATATTGGTGATATCTACACAATTAGTTCAATTTTCTTTTTGAAATCAGTTTCCAAATCGGAATTGATATTTTGAGTAGTGCCTCAAATAACTTTTTGATGGTATTCGAAAGAAGACGGAAATATGTGAACAAGATATATAGTTTTATACGACTATTACAGATGATATGAGACCGTTTGGTTGTGTTACAGCATCACTTGTTTGATAAGTGGAGAAAAATGTATTGAGATTGAAAGGGACGAAAAAGGACGAACCGACTGCCCGGCTTGCCTGCCTGAGAGCACGGCCTCCTCCCGTGCCGCCCTCCTCTTGAGGCCGCCGGGTTTGGCCGTTCGGCCGCGTCGAGGGAGCCTCCAAAAGGATCGGGTGACGCAAGCGTGAAGCAGGAAGGGGGGGGTCAGGTAGTTTTTCCGAAATTTCACTTTACGCCGCTCCTATTTATCCGATTTGCATGATACGGCGTTGGATTCAGGAAGCACGTCGTCATCGCGCCATAAGCCCACATTTTTTAATTTCTTCCCGGAACTATGAGAAATCATTTTAAATTTTTTTTGGAAATATTTTTTGAAAAAACGGCATCGTAGCGTGAATTGTATTTTAAAAAGGAGTCCAATGCCGTTTACAGATCGAAATTCGGACAATTTGTTCAGACGTTATCGATCTAGTAAATTCCGTGTGATCGTGCTGCGATCTATTGATTTTTCCTATAAGTATTTTTCGGTGCATTTAGCCTTAATGTAGAGCGCTGGTTTAGTATGGGAAACAATTTTGAAAATGTTGCTTTTGCTTTATTTGCTACTGCATTGACGTGCGGTTTCCGTGTTAACCTTTTATCAAATAAAATGCCAAGGCATTTTTCTGGTGAGGTGGCCTATGGTATTTTCGTTCCTAGTATTGATAGCTCATTTGGATTTGGTGATCTACATAGGGTGAAGATTTTTGCCTGACTTTTATCTGGGTTAATTTTAACTTTCCAATTCTACGTCTAGTTTATTTACTCATCTAGATGATTTTGGATGTAATCTTTCGCTACTAATATATCAGAATTTGTAGAGAATAGGGCTGTGTCATCCGTGTATAATGCAATATTGGAATTAGCGTGAATTTGTATGTCATGGGTATAAATATTGAATAATGTTGGGGAGAGTACTTGTCCTTGTGGTACTCCTGCAGCTATTGGGTAACATTCTGAAGTAGAGTTGTTTATTTTAATGGTAAATGTTCTGTTAGATATGAAACTTTAAATGTTTTTTAGTAGGAACTCGGGAATTCCCAGTCGATTCCCAGTCATTTGGTGTGATTATTTCAATGTTATTATTGGTCACGAATTCTAATAATTTTTTACCGTGTCAAGATGTAGTATTACAATATACAAGATGTATTATGTAGTAAATTCAAAGAAAATTTGAGAATAAACGAAATAATAATAGTGACAACACAGTGAGCACGTGCGGAGCGGTGGAAGAAGGGGTGGGGCGTCGGGGCGGAGGTCGGCCCTTGCGTCTCCGCTTTTGGCACAACCAGAGCCACTCCCCCTCCCCCCTGGACGCGGGAATTTGCCGCAGCCAATCAATGCGCCCCGCCCCCCGTGGCCCGCCTGCACAGCGGCCAGGCGGAATGAGCGCGAGACGCCTGGCTTCTTTATTAATGACCCCTCTTCAGAGAACCTCCTTTGCTCCCGAGCGGCCTTGCGGCGTAATTACATTTCCTCTTACAATTTACGGAAATCTGTCGGAATTTCCTTTCAGACCGACTCAAAGTTTTTAATGGTTTTATTGTTATGTAATGGAGAGGGTTCACGGAACGAACCTATAAATCGTAACCACTCCGTAGGAAGTACTGATAATACTTCCATTTGCTACAATTGGCATCACTTATTTATCTAAAAATCAATGCCCATGAAAATGTAACGAATGTGTTATATATTCAGTATTGAATGAATTTCTTTGCTAAAAACTTCCTAGAATCTTGGGATTTTTAAATTTGCAATTTATCTGTTTTTAAATTCGTTTGAGGTTTAAATTTAGGCGTAAATTTCTTCTTCCATTTAAGTTCGAAAGATTCTCAGTACTCTTCATTCCTGCAGAATACTGAGTTTTCTGTTTCTCCAACTATTAAAAGCAGAATGTTTAACCACATAATAAAATTTAAAAAAAACACTCTTGACGCTCTTAGATTTTCGTTTTGATCATTAGACAGAATCGCAATTGTTTCATGACTGCAGAGCTATTTCCGCAATTAGCGCTGCAGAATCGGTAATTGGAACGGAGAATGACCTTCATTTGAAGACCCTCGTTTGGCTTCGCTATTTTCGTAAAACCACATATTTCATGTCGACAGACGAAAAACTGGCAGCTGTCATCTAACACCGGATTTCGTGAATACATTGAAGAGATTTTTTTTCCTAGGGCTTGAAGAGCTTTTTACATGACATTAATCATGAAAGAAACTCTTGTGTCTTTAAATAATTAAGACACTAAAGGGATTTCATTCTTGATACTCCAAAGTATTTAGGTCGTTACAGTCTCCATTACTAGTTGTCATAACATGAGATGTCATTAATATGTAATAACCGAATCCTCTATTTTTTCAGAAATGATGTTGGTTTTGCGTCAAAATATCTTACGATCGTTTCCTCAGTAAAATGTTCATTTCACGGTGGTCATGTCGAATTTTCCGACGTAAAGGAGGCCCTTGATCGCCGCCAGGTCGAAGCCACGATTTGAGCCGCCCGCCACCCGCCGCTTTTCGCGTTAAATAAATAAATAAAAATATATGACGTGTGCCATAATTACATAATACATTCTGCATTGTACGGACTCTGGTAGTCATTGTGTTGTGATTGGTGGTGGTTTTGCTGCTTACCAAAACATTTTTCGAAATCGCAAATGATCATGTCTGTCCGGGTGACGCCGCGTCGAAGGTTGTGGTGTTAACGTTTCGGCCATCTTGTCGTGGTCTTCCTCAGGGCTAGTCTGCCCAGCCCTGAGGAAGACCACGACAAAATAGTCGAAACGTCGCACCACAGTCTTCGACGCGGCGACAACTGGACAGCCAAGATCGTTTGCATGACTGGCCGCGGAAGCCTACGACACATTTTTCGAAAGCATTCCCAGCTTCTGTTCCTGGCTTATTGTTTCTGCAGAAGGGGGATAGTGTTGGAAGAAATGTCATTATTTACATTTTTCTAAAACGCACTACTAATGATTCGCTGATACGTAATTCCTATAATAATTTATAATTCAACAGAAATCGTTTCTGGCCTTCCATAGTTATACATTTAATGTTGATAATAAAGATACATCCGGCTGGTGCACACTCGCAACCTGAAAGCGGGTTAGTACGTTCACCAGGAACACGCAAATGTTGAGTAGAGGTGGGGTGTTTGAGGTGTGATCTTGCCAAAAAGCCAGCGCGTCAATCTGGGAAGAACATGCACGTGTTGTGCAGGTGCAGTTGGAGGTGCAGATGACGAAGGCGGCGACGGCGGTGGAAGTGCCCTGGCGCGCGCCGGCGAGCCAACGGCTGCGTTACTCTCTAGCGTGTTGAGTATTGGAGACGAGGTCAAATGTGTCAGCCCCTCGAAGTGCGTATTGAAAAGGCGATGGATTTCGTGAGGGTGCTGAACGGGCGGTGGTCGACGCGAGTCATCTCCAAGATCTTCCGTGTGTTGAGCAGGCCCTCGAAGTGCGTGTGGAGAAGACTATGTTGAGAGGAAAAAAGAACGGAGGTGGTGGACGAGAGTCATCCCTCCAAGAGCTTCCGTGTGTTGAGTGAGGCCCTCGAAGTGCGTGTGGAGAAGACTCTGGATGTTGAGAGGAAAGAAACGGAAGTGGTGGACGAGAGTCATCCCTCCAAGAGCTTCCATGTGTTGAGCAGGCCCTCGAAGTGCGTGTGGAGAAGACTATGTTGAGAGGAAAAGAGAACGGAGGTGGTGGACGAGAGTCATCCCTCCAAAAGCTTCCACGTGTTGAGCAGGTCCTCGAAGCGCGTGTGGAGAAGACTCTGGATGTTGAGTGGAAAAAAGAACGGAGATGGACGAGGGTCATCCCTCCAAGAGCTTCCATGTGTTGAGCAGGTCCTCGAAGTGCGTGTGGAGAAGACTCTGGATGTTGAGAGGAAAAAAGAACGGAGGTGGTGGACGAGAGTCATCCCTCCAAGAGCTTCCATGTGTTGAGCAGGCCCTCGAAGTGCGTGTGGAGAAGACTCTGGATGTTGAGAGGAAAAGAGAACGGAGGTGGTGGACGAGAGTCATCCCTCCAAGAGCTTCCATGTGTTGAGCAGGCCCTCGAAGTGCGTGTGGAGAAGACTATGTTGAGAGGAAAAAAGAACGGAGGTGGTGGACGAGAGTCATCCCTCCAAGAGCTTCCATGTGTTGAGCAGGCCCTCGAAGTGCGTGTGGAGAAGACGGTGGCTGTTGAGAGGGAAGAAGGGAGGCGAGTCACTCGTCGAAGAGCTTCCGCCTGTTGAGCAGGTCCTCGAGGTGTCGTCGCTCGTTGTGGGTGAGCGGGTCCGTGAAGGCGAGTTGCCCCGTCCGTAGCCCCACGCTCATGACGCGGCGCATGCGCACGCCGTTGATGGCGCGCTGCTGCGTCAGCTCCATCACCAGCAGCTCCAGCACCAAGCGGCGGTAGTAGCGCCTCCGCGCCTCCTGGTAGCGCAGCCTGCAGATCACGGGGCTGCGCATTGGCCAAAACACTTCAATATTTCGAAACTATAATAATAATAATAATAATAATAATAATAATAATAATAATAATAATAATGATAATAGTAATAATAATAATAAATAATAATAATAATAATAATAATAATAATAATAATAATAATAATAATAATAATAATAATAATAATAATAATAATAAGTTCTTCATTACAACCATATTTGGATACATTGATTTTAAATTAGTTATTAATTATTTCTAAGTACTTGGTTGGTTAGCCCTTAGAAAGTAAGTCCTCTCATTGTATTTAAATGCAAATTCCTACAATAAACTGGAGATCCAGTATTTCACTCATTAAAATTGCATAATGTCATCAGTGTAAGAATAGTTTACAAGTTCCCCTTTATCATTTATAAAATAGTGAAATAATCGAATAGTGAACTGTACACTCAATTAGTGAACATCTGGCAATCTTACATGGGTGTGCACACAGAGTGCGCGGGACAACATTGAAGGTCCGAAGGCCAGAGATAGGTAAATGGGGACAGGAAAAGACAACAAAAAAGGAAAACGCCCGCGGCCGACCGGCTGTCAGATGTCTAGCAGTGGAAACTCGAGCGTTGTCTGCAGCCGCTTGCCTCCAATCGAGCGCTGAGAACCGATGACGCTCGCTCCGTTCTCTGCGCCGCAATCCACATCTTTCATTTGAAGTCACTTTCCCTTGCTCTAAAGAGAGCGCCTGAGGCTTCTTTTACACATTCTGCCATTCAGACCTTAGGAGTGGGCTTCTAAACAGTGTTTATTAACCAAAAAATGCCACTCGGTTGACTCACGAACAGCATGATAGCTTTCTGAAGTAGGTTGCTTTCGATTGTGTGTTGAGAACCGTTTGCTCTCGCTCCCTTCGCGCTGGCTCCCTTCGCGCTCGCTCCCCTCGCGCTGGCTCCCTTCGCGCTCGCTCCCTTCGCGCTGGCTCCCTTCACGCGAGCTCCCTTCGCGCTGGTTCCCTTCGCGCTGGCTCCCTTCGCGCTCGCTCCCTTCGCGCTCGCTCCCTTCGCGCTCGCTCCCTTCGCGCTCGCTCCCTTCGCGCTCGCTCCCTTCGCGCTCGCTCCCTTCGCGCTCGCTCCCTTCGCGCTCGCTCCCTTCGCGCTCGCTGCGGCCACCAAAATCCTTTACCTCGGGCAACTTTCTCTTGATTGAATGTACGCGCCCGCGGGATCTATTACACATTCTGCCATTCAGATGGTGGAGCTGGGCTTTTTGGCAGCGTTTATTAAATAAAACGTGAAAAAATTACATTTCTCCTTCGCGAACGCACATGTCTATCCTTCAATATTAAATTGCATGGTTGTTTAGAGAACGTAAACGGCGAATGTGATGTTGGGAAGGATATTTCAGTGAGTTTGAAATACTTTTGAATTTTCAGAATCCATTTAAAAGCGCCACGAGGGAGCGACGTTGCTTAGCGCCTGGGCTCTGACAGACGGCAAACGAAGCGACGACGGCTAGTCGCCGCTCGCCCGGTGGCTTCCGAGATTCACGAGGGCGACGCGCGGCAGGAGCCTGCCTTCCCAATGTCATTCCGAGCGCTCGCCTGGATTTCACGGAAAGTGGAGCTGTAATTCCGTCACATGGTCCGTTCGGGCCAATAGATAATTTTTTGACAGGTTCTAAAACAGATGAGCATCGCTTATGATCGCATCACTCTATGAAAAGTATTCTTCCTCTAGGCATAAGAGCCGGAGCGATAGCTCTTAATGCCTCAAACTGTCATATTTACTGCGTGCTGATGGTGGTTAGGCATAGTTTTCACTGTTGATTTACATTGTTCCAATAGTCACTAAAAAGAATATTGTAGGAATTGATACAAATCATGTCGTGAAGCAAGTGAGAATCTGTTTGCGCGTGAATGAAGTCATCAAACGGATGAAAATGGACAGGCCATAAATACAGCATTCAAAGTGCCTGTTTTGTCTACTTTCATCGCGGTTTTAATTAAACTCGCAATAGACTAAATTTTAATCTCAGAATTTCGCATGTAAATAATATTTCTTAAAAAGGAAGTTTTAAGGTGTAATTTTCTTCTTTTGTATAGGTGAAATCCCACCTATACATAAATGCATTCATATCATGCAAACATTCTCCAATTGGCGGAATAACAAGTATAAGAGACAATAAAACTTCACAACCACAATTTATCCAAGTTTGTGAAATAAATGTTTATCATTTCTACGTGTTAATCACCGATCATATCTTGTGACGGAACCGATACAACTCGGGCAACTTTTCTTGAACGACGACCTTGCTTCCCCCTCCCTTGAGCAATAACCAGTTGAAGGCAAAAGTTCGCAGCTAGCACTGATGACAACATTCCAAGCATTAAAACTTCGTTGGTGCGAAACAGAAACTAGTCAAAGATAGATGCTTTCAGAGTAAAGAACTTCTGTTGAGGTTTATTATCAATATCTAAAGAAATGGCTGAGGCAGGGTCCAGGTCCTCCAAGGGAGGCACCTAAAATTCCTATCTAGTGTCCCTGCTGTCTATCTAGTGCCTATGCCTATCTAGTGTCCTTTGCCTACCCAGAGCGATGACCTGCCCACACACGTAGCAGGTTGACTTTGATTTTTCAGAGATTGGCGTTTCTATAAACAATCTTGTGGCCAACTTTGAAACTAATACCCCCACTCCGCCCGAATTTCCTCAATCCATCGTTCAAGAAAAGTTGCGCGAGGCCCGGTGGCCGAGATCGCTAAGGCAGTAGTGTCGTAGTGATCTCGGACCGAAGGGTCGCGGGTTCGAGTCCCGCCTCGTGCATGGTTGTATTTGTGTTCGTCCTTTCACCCCTTATCATCAATCACCATATCGTTTCATTCACATAGTTACCATACCGATAACAGCAATAGTGGTCGCTAATGACCTAAGATGTTGATGCGACCTTAAATAACCAATAAAAAAAAAAAGTTGCGCGAGTAGTACTCCGCGCTCTCGCCAGGCCTCTAGCGGCGGACGGCTGTTTCTCGAGTGCAGGGCTCTGGAGACAGCCCGAGGCGGACACAGCCTTCGACGCGGCGTCTCGCGGACAGCCAAGATCATTTACATGCCCCAGGCGGAGGCCGCACACGTTCAGCCTTCGTCACAGCTTTTCCCGGACGAACACGAGCATTTGCTGCTACAATATCTCCTGCCATAAGACGGCTGGCGGAGCAAATTTTTTTTACAAACGTAGTCAGATTGCTTGCGTGATATTGTACGATTGCAACGCATTATATTGGGACTCCATGAGCAGAAATATAACTACAAGACTATTAATTCTTTAATACACAAAGAGTCTTATGTTATTTTATTTGCTACGTTTCTCTGTGTCTTGGTTACTAGAATTTACAGCTTGGTTATTTTACACCTTGCTAACTTAACAATTTATTTAACACTCTCAAAACTTCAAAAAAGAAAAAATATTAAATGCTAATAACGTATGTTCATTGAATTCATCGATACATTAATATTAAACGTTTACTGTTTTTACGAATTTTAAGCTTTATGTTACTTACTATGGAAGTTGGAAATTGGTGTAACTGGGATAAATGCTGACGTCATCTCGAAATAGTTCTGGAAACCTTTGAGCGTACTCATCGTTCCAAACTATTTTTGCGCTCGCGGACGAGTCAGTCCCATCTTCAGACTCTTCGTCGGACCCTCTTTCGTAAACTCTCGCGTTTCCCGGATCTTCTTCTGATTCGGCCATTGGAATAAACAAATAAAAATCTTAAAAATGCTACAAAATGTAAAATAAAAATGTTATAAAAATTAAAAAAATAAAAATTTAGTGTTTTGTAGTGCTCATGCTACGTTATTTCAAAGCGACTTTTCATTTTCATGGAAACCGTCATATTGTTTGTTGAGCGTATCAAGAAGAGAGCATTTTATTATTCATGGACGATTTTCTTTTAATTGTGAGAGGCGTAGGAGCATTATTGAAAAATATTTATCTCTAGTATCATTAACCTTTCCCGAATTAGATTGTCATTTTCATCCGAAGGGGTTGTCGATCTCCATATTTTAGATAAGATACTAGGAGCCTGTCGCTACAACACTACTTAATGAAAATACTATGTACTTAATGAATGGCATAAAACGAACACATCATCTTCCAAAGAAAAAATAAAAGCATACAATACTTCATCAATTCACATAGAATAGAATCTGTGATAAGTTTAGAATTTAATTTAATGACCCCTTTTCAATAGCATCTGGTTTTAAACTAAGGTTCTGTGCGATTCTCCTGTTTTCATCCTTTGGGATGTCTTTTCTGTTCTTTCTTTCGTTCCCTGATTCACTATTTTAACATTAAGGCACCTCCCTCACGCCCTGGTTTGTTACAGTTCTAATTTTTTTGTTGTCTCACATTCAAAAAATTTTGGATCCACTTATTTTGCGAGAAGACTGGTAAAGAATTTGTGATGGTGCGGATTCCTTCGTGAGAAAAGTCTTCTCCCAATTACTCGAACAATTTAGTATTCCTTATAACCATGTTAATGCTTTATTTGAAGTAAAAATAAACCATTCTGATAAAATTAGTAGAAACTGGGATAATAAGTTTTTACCTTCTCTAATATATACTACGTATATACGGAGTGTACAGAAAGTTATGTAATGCTGCGGAAAATCGATATCAAGATTTCAACAGAAATACACGTTTTGGGGTCCCCTGATACCGAAAAAATGTTTTCTTCAAAACGTTCGTCCGTCCGTCTGTCCGTCTTTCCATCTGTCCGTCTGTCTATCCTTCCGCCTGTGAAAAATACTAGCGCCTAAACCACGCGTTCGATCTTTTCCAAATTTAATAAACCCCTGTCCATCTGGCTCCAGTTGAAGCTTTGAAATTTTGAAAAACATTCTTTAAAATTTAGGGGTATTTTACATTATGCTCCCTGGATATTTTCAAAATTCTCTCAGAAACGGCTCCAGATTTTTTCTTTAAATTTATCGTAAGAATAGAGTAAAATACACTTATAAAGGTGGCATAGGTCCGATTTTCACGGTTAACTCTGAATTTTCGAAAATTGCCAAAATTTGAATTTTTGGCGTCTTCCTACAACTTCAGAATTGAAGACAGAGATCATTTCTTCAAATAAAATTTGTTGCTCTTAAATAGTTTATTCATAAAGGTGATGTAGATTTATTTTAAATTTTAGTAGTTTTCGTGCAATAGTGCGTGCAATATTTGCAGTTTTAAAAAATTACAAAAACAAAATTTTCTCAAAAACCGCTCCAAATTTTCTTTAAAATTTTGGTAAGGTTAGTGTCAAACAAACCCTATGCGATGACATAAACGCCATATTGCTCTAATATTTTGTTTTCAAAAATTACAAAAATGTAATTTTTTTGACTTTCTCTCACGTCGGCAATATTTACATTAGATGCGATTTCTTTACATTATTATATTTACGAGTACATATGCTTTAAATAATGTCAAATAACGTGTCTAGAAAACTCAACAATTTTCTGTACAAATGAGCTCAAAATTTCGCATTTTCAGAAACGCTCAAACGGGATTTTCTCAAAAATGCCTCCAAATTTTTTCTTCAATTTTTTCTAATAGATAGTGCTAATAGCACTGTTTAATATGACGTAAAGTTTATTTTGCTTTATTCATTCGTTTTTCAAAAATTACACAAATGTATTTTTTTTAATACCTCTCACGGCGTTAATACGCACATTTCAATGGATTCGTATACATTATTGAATTTGTAAGTGGAAGGTCTTCAAACTACGTCAAATGAAGTTTTTCGAAAACTCAATACATTCCTGTGAAAAAGAGCTTCTAATTTCGCATTTACAGCAACGCTTAACCCCAGTTAAGTGTAATGAATAACACGGCTCCAAATATTTCAATGAATATTGCGATTTATGACGAGGGTTGACTCTTCTTTAATATTATTAAATTAAAATTTGGGATCTATTATTTGGAAACCGAATAGTTAAGAAAATTTCAAAAAATGTACTTTGGACGGCGACAGATGACAGCAGGCAAGAAAGAAGGGCAAGACTGTACAGTACAAGTACACAAAAAGGAAATTAGAAAACTTCGCTACGACAAAGTCTGTGCCATTCTGTAGCACCTCTAGTTTGTTTCTCCAGCGAAGTGCAAAATATTGACATTTTTGATTTCAAAAATTAATTTATTCCATTGAAACGAGATGAAGGTATCCAATAAATAAATGAAAGGGTATAGTCGAATAAGGGAGTGAAAAGTGCCCCTATACCAAATCGATAATCGTGATGCTCATATGAAAGAGAATACAAAATGACGTATATTTGCAAAAAGGCATTCTGTTGCAGAGGTGCACCGAGAAACGTGCTTTGCAAGTTTTATTTGCATCTATTGCGTGTATCAGGTTGAAAAAAATTGCAGAGACGGGGAAACATAGTTCAATTTGAAGGTATTTTTGTCAACTAATTTTGACGCCAAATTCATGTAGAAAAAATAAATAAATTTTGAAAATTAATTTTCGACGTAATAACGGAGTAGTGTCTCAATTTTCCCCCTAAAATGGGTCTTATAACGTTTTATAACATTTTTTAAAGATTTTTAAACAATGTGGATGGTAGTGAAAACAAATTAAAACCAATTTTTCAGTTTAAAAATTAGAAATTAGCGCCTAAATATGATTGAAAAAAACGGTTAGCCGATATTTAAACAGAATTAAACATGACATATGAACTCGAAATCTTATACGTGTTACATCGATTATGTATCAAATTCAATCGGAATATCCTTGGTGGAAAGAGATGGATGGCCTCTTGCGCATCCGACTTCAGCCAATGAGTTTCAGGCTCCAGTATGCGTCACATTATTAGAGTCAATTTTAAATGTCAAAATTATCATAGTTACAAGTCATTGAAACAGAAACAGATAATCACTTTTTAAATATTACATCTTTTATTGCAATTACCCTTTCATCGCGTTATTTTTGGTTAGTCACCGTTGAAAATTGTCCATTTATGCCACTTAAAAAAAATGTTTCTCAACACTTCTTGCACTCCATGAAACTTGGCGACCGACGTCTGGTCTCGCAATGTGGTCACATGGTTCGTGACGGAAACTGGTGCTGTGCAGAATGAGCAAAAATCTGTCGGCTGATTTTTTATGAGTCTAAGATATTTTTTATTCTCTTTCATATGAGCATCGCGATTATCGATTTGGTATGGCGGCACTTTTCACCGCCTGATTCGGCTATACCTTTTGAAAGGCTTTTGATTATAGAATAATCATGTTCCATCCCACGCACCCCCAATCCGCCAGAAAAATCATAAATGTATGTTTGTAAATATATCTTTGAGTAATTAATGTCAACAACTTGATTCGAGTTACAAAATAAATATTGTTTGTTAATACTAAATGAAAATTAGAAGTCATTTAACAAAAGGCTCTCAAGAAATGTAAAAATGTATTAAACGATTCTATTTAATGTAAATTATGCGTTAATGTGAAATAGAAATATGGTTGCATGTCACGTCGTGTAGGAAGAAATGAAAATGAAAGAAATTCTTTAATTACAAGCACGCACATAGTTCAATAGAAATACGATTATTTAAATTACAAAGGAAGGAATAATATAATATGAAAATATGACTCATTTTAAGTGGTAGATGCAAAATAATACTGTTACGATTCTAGGTGGTGAATTAAAACTCTGATATTATTTTAACAAAAACGTTTATTTTGTTTCTTAACACAATCACTGAAAACACTTGATTTATGTACAGATAGTCTTCACTTGATTATTTATTTACATTACACTTCTCTTGAGTATTTATTTTCACTGTTCACTTCTCTTGCACTGGCCACAGTCCACTGCACTTCTATTCACCACGATGCACACACTTCACAGCTCAACTTCCACTTCAGACTTAAGACTGCCTCACGGTCGCCGGCCACCACGTATTTATACTCGGCGGGCGCCGTCGAGAATTTTCTGGACTTTGCGATTAGCGCCAAGAACACTCTGAGACTAGCCGCTTGATTTCGATCGAGTAACAAAGCGCCTTATTGAACGTATAAGTAAGCACGTGGTTCCAATTACGTCTGCTTCACAGTAATTATCCGTTCGTTCTTTATCCCGAGTTTGCAATTTTCGAGAAGCAGGAGGTAGGATTAACTATTGACGGTAAAATTTGAAGGGCATAAGAAGAGAAGTTTTATTTTCCTTTTTTACTGAAAGACTATTCCAGGAACATTTATTTACAAACTCGAATACGAGATATTACGATTCGACATCTAAATATATTACAATGCAAAACGTGTAAACTAGGTAAAATATGTAATTTTATCACAATATGAAAATTAAAATTATTATAATTCATTCAGAATGTCATGCGAATTCTAGAATTATGACAGAGGGCAGGAATCGTGTACCAGTAAAAATAGGCTCGCAGTCGACTCCAGTTATAGAAAACTTCAAGGGTCTAACATGTTTGGTTCAATATAATCGAGTTTCATTATATCCAATAATATCAAAATTACTTAGAATTTCTCCATAATGATTGATTTTATTAATAGAGAGATAAAGCAAAATACATTAATACGATGAAGTGGAAATTTCAATATCTTTATTTGTTGTAAAAAATCAATTATTTTTAATTGTTTGCTTCGTATGAGATGCTTTTGGAAGGGGGTGGCGCAAGCGACTAGTGAAACCTATCGTTTTTCCGCGCGGCACGGCCGATGTCGCCAGGCTGTGGAGGTCGCGTGCTTCCTATTGCCTACGTAGAACGCAATACGTTTTATCCCGCGGAGTACTAAGTAACACCAAGATTGAAACTGAAGCAAACAATCGTGTGTCGCTGCGGCCATTTGTAGCGCACACAGGACACGGCTTTTGTTTACGCAGTGAAACAAAGGCAAAAGGTCATCAGAAAAGTGCACATTCCGGGTTCGCTACCATCACCTCAGGGGAGACTTCTTCGATTATGACCTTTGACTGATATTTTTTCAAGGAGCATAGAGTTGGAATTTGTGCCACATAGGCCACAAATTCTTTTCCAGGAGGGGATTAATTTTCAGGTCGTTGTATTTCCTATAACCGAGGTTCACTATAAAGGAGGTACATGTTCACTGCAACCGAATCTTCGTATGCTTATTTGTATTGTAAGTGGAACAGAGCTAGTGACTTAAGTTCACTATAACGGAAGATTTACTATATCCGAGTTACTTTAACGGGAGTCGACTGAATTTCGCGAATGTTCATTCCCGCCTGAGAAATGACATACTATGCTAAGGAAATACATCTTACAGCTCGCAGACTTTTAGATTACAATAACGAATTGTGCGATTAATAAGCAAATTCCATCCCCGAGGTTCTTGTAAGCCTCTCCTTATTAATCTTGGAATTTTACCATTACCTTGTCTCTTGATTTACGAATCAGTGGTTTTTGTCAAAAACGACTTGCTCAAGGGCGGGAATATATTTTCAGCAAACGCCGATGTCTATAACTATAACACTCGACGTAGTAATCATATGCATCAGGTGACAGTAACAACAGCTCACTACAAATAATTCACACGCAATGTGTGAACATTATTTTACAACACTTTGCCATATGACATTAAACGATTAAATTCGATAGAAAAGTTGAAATCCCAAGTAAAATCGTTTCTGCTGCATAACTGGTTCTATACTAATAAATACTATACTGAACATCAAAAGGGAAGTAACATTAATTTTAAGAGTGATATTTAATGTATCACAAAATTATGAAAACGTGAACAAAATTCACTTCTCCCCGTAGCATATCACACACAGTTTTTAACTGTTTTGACGTAAAATTAATAAAATAAATAGGTATTTACATGGAAATTCGTTCTCTACCAATGAATAATGAGTTTTGAGTGATCTTCTATTCTTCATTTCGCTTCTAGTTCTGTTTCCTCTTACGAGGATATTAATTTTTTTTTTTTTTTAATTAATGAATTTGATTGTCCCGCCTGTGATCCGTAACTCTCTCTTTGGGATCGACTATTCCACAGATCGAATCCGTCTTTCATCGTTCGTGAATCAAATGCTTCGGAGTGATTTGGGAAGTTCGGTTAGATTCGGTTCGTTTACGCAGCCGAGGACCGCTGACAACTGGAACAGCACTGAACCCTGGACTGGACTCGGAGAGTAACAGCCCGTTCACTGTAGACACATTTTGATTTGTAATTCTTGATAATGTGGAGGATGTGACCTATGACAATATTTTAGCATGTTCCCAGGACGTAAAATTCGCTTTAAACCCCCAGAAAGGACTCCCCGTAATTCTAAGAAACTGGAAGAATTAAACAGTAAAAGCAATGGGAAGGGTGAGTGAAATGACAGTTTTGATTACTACGTGATTTCCACGTTTAAAGGAAAGATTTTTTTCTCTAGGTATACATGTGTGTATATAAGTATGTGAGGTTAGTTTCTTGAAAGATCCGCCCTGCAATGTATGCTTTGGTTCACAAAATTGAGTCTCACATGTTACCATTCTAATTTGTTGCCTATATTAATCGAGTAAAAACATAGACTTTTATTTTATTAGAGAATCATTTAATTAATTTTAGTTTTTATAGCTCCTACTACCATTGAATGCCAGTTTCAAGAGTGTAATGTACCCTCTGTTTTTGGTTATATTTTTCTTTACTGTAATGTACATAAAATAATTATTTCATAAGATTGTTTCATATTTTGTTGATAGTTATTCATGTTCACAAAATTGGAATGTTTGTCATTCAATGATTACTTCTGATTTTTATATTTTGTGTAGATGCAGACAAGCAGCCTTCTCTGCTACATTTCTTGGGTGTGGAGCTTACACGTGGATATTTGTTGGAAAATGATGAAGAACGTTTCTCAGCCAGAAGGGAGAAAATATATTCTTTTATGAAAATTCCACGAGAAGTTGAAAAATTCATGGCTTATGGGTTCTTTCAGGTAATAGAAATGCAAATGTTTAATGTGGCATGAATTTTTTCCTTCGGATTTAAAATAATAAAAGAAAATACATGTTAATGTATGTGTATTTATTGTTTCAGTGTGCCGATTCCTTCCTTTTTGTTTATACTTTCCTTCCGATGAGGTTTGGTTTGGCTTTGTGGTCAGTTATTAGTCGACCAGTTTATGAATGTTTTGGGTAAGATTTATTAAAGTTTGACTGAATCCTATTAAAATGTTTGTGGACTATTAAATGACTGAATGTATTTTTTTCAGTGTTAAAAAGTCTAAATTTGGAAGCATTCTGAAACCTGCTGAAGTGTGTGATCTACTAAAAGCTTTCATGTTAATAATATGTAGTATGCTAATGCTATACATTGATACATCTATGATGTATCACTTAATCAAAAGTCAATCTGTTATCAAGCTGTACATATTTTACAATATGTTAGAGGTATTCTCTATTTTATTGCTATTGGAATTTAACAATAGTCGCCAAGTATTGAGGCCATGTAGAGAACATTTTTTCATCTATCTTTTGTGCTATTTTTAGGTTGGTGACAGATTGTTTTCAGCCTTTGGTCAAGACACCATTGATGCACTTTTTTGGACTGCTACTGAACCACGAGATAGAAAGAGAGAACATTTGGGTCTGCTTCCCCATTTGTTTTTTGCTATTGCTTATGTTTGTATCCTTTCAGTATTAGAAAATATTTGTTTGTTTTATGTGTGGTATACTTTATTTATCATGGTAATAAATAATTTACAAGTTTCTGGTTTGAAATTCATCATTTTAAAGTATGCAAGAGGTATTCATTAAACAGGGCACTAATAAATCTTGCTAATGTTTTAGGTATAATATGTTTTCAGTTGTGAATTGAAGAAAATGGGAACTCTGAAGTTTCTCTAATTATTATATTATAAGGTGTAAATATTGTAGTTATGAATTATTATTCATGTGGAAGTTAATGGTTTCAACAAAAGTCCAATTTATTTGAAACATTGGTTGAAGTCTAGAACACGGTACAACCTAAGGAAGTCGTTTAAACCAGCACATTGTGCCGCTCCAGCGAGGGGTACATCCACGGTGGAGTGGATGAGGGGTGGTTAGGCGATTATAAGGGGAGGCAAATTCACCCTAGTATCTTGCTGGAGCTCCATTACTAAATAGTACTGCGTTCGGAGTGGTGTGCCTGTGTGATAAAGCGTGTAATGTTCTTTCTTGAAAATGTGTTTGCAACTACGCAGTTCGAATTCTCGAGGTTTTCTTGTAAAGTGCTTTCTTATAAAAGTGAATTGTAATTATGCAGTGGATAGACTCAAGGATGTTTATAGTAAACACGAGTGCTGAAGGCACGAGCCTCACCATGACTTGGATCCGGGCAAGCAAAGCGAGAAAACTTGCCTTTTAAAGTAATTTTGGCATTAAAATGCGACGGAGACAAAGTGTATGAAGGGCGAGCCATGAAAATTGCCTATGGGTAAGTTTTTTATATTTCTATCAGAGCGCTTAGCATAATTTGGGGGATGGCTTAAGGAGACTCCCCTCCTCTGTCCCCTCCCCCCACCCCATCCCTCTCCCCATCCACCCGCTGCCACGCTTCTTGAAGGGTGTACCGTGTTCCGAACTTTAAATTAAATATTTATAAAGTAATATTATTAATAGCTGGATATGAACTTATGTTTGAGTGTACTAGCTCCAGTCTTGGATGTAATGACAACAAATTTTGTCTCCTGCTATACAAAGTGAACCTTAAGAAATACACCATAAATCAGCTTTTTTTATGAACATATGAAAACATGGATTTATGAATACAACACCACTTGCGTGAAGGTAGTCTCCTTACTGAACAGAAAATACTTTTTTCACAGTGTAACAAAGACTTTTCTGCATGGCAGGTGGGTTGCAGTCTGATAACCTCTGATCACACATCTGAACGCGTTTTTATGCAAAAACACTTATGAAGGACACAAGACTCCTCATAACTGGGGCAATCATCTTACTTTAGCCAGTGCCCTTTGGCTAATGATATTAGCCAGTTATCCAAATTTCTTTTCATTCAACTTTAGCCAAACTTTGTCTCATGTGTGAATTAACTGGTTAATTAAAAAATAACCCATGTTTCAGATTTAAGCTGTAACTTATGAATATTCTCTGATAGCATTACCGTTTACCATAGTAAGATAGCAAGAAGATAAATATCTGGGAGCAAAATTATAGCATGTTTTAAAGAGAATTAATGAGACTGATGGCATGTAATCTTGCTGTGCATTGATTCGTGAAGTGGATAGATTCTCCAGAAGATATTGTTGCTTTTTTTTAACAGTACAACTGAAATTGTGTAGATGTGACTTGTTGGGGTTAAAGTAGGGACACTCTCAGAGAAGCGAGGGGAGTGGGGAAAGGAGGGGTCTCCTTAAGCCCTCTGATACTAATCTAAACACTCTGACCTAATGACGCCAAGCACTCTGATAGTAATTAATAAAACTTACCGATAGCCGGTTTTCATGGTTGTTCCTTAATACACTTTGTCCCTGCCCCTATTTTAATGCCAAGTTACTTCCAAAGGCAAGTTTTCTTGCTTCTCTCGCCTGGATCCATGTCACGGTGAGGCTCGGACCTACGGCCCTCGCTACAAGCTTTATCTCAGAGGCACACCACCACGATCGAGGCACTATTTAGCAATATAGCTCCGGCTAGATACTAGGGTGAAATTGCTTCCCCTTATAATCGCGTAATCACCCCTCATCCCCTCCACTACAGATTTCCCCCTCGCCGGAGTGGCGCGAAGTGCCGGTTTAAACGACTTCCCTTATGTTGTACTGTGTTCTAGACTTCAGCCCTTGTTGGTTGAGGGCAGTAAGATGACAGTGAGTGATGTCCATGGAAGGAATGGATTCATCTAGGGCTTTTGAGCTACATAAACATCCTTGTGAATAGTCATGTTCTGTTGTTGGATGTTGTGATGATTGTTAATTATATAAATGTAGCAGCACAGTGAGAAACATATGAAAATTTGTTATAGTAGCATGGTTCTTTCTGTAGTGTCCTGTTGGTTATTTTAAATGGCAATGTAGTCAATGTTTCTGAATAAAATTATTGTTACTTTCTCATGTACATAGTTTAGAGCACAGCATTGTAATGCTGCAAAAAATTGATGTTGGATTTTTGATGAAAATGCATGTTTCGAAGATCCCTGTTACTGAAAGTGTTTTTTTCGAAAATGACTGTCCATGAATTGACTAAAAAATATACAAGAATATCCATAGTTCCAACATTTGGTAATTTCCTTATGTTTACCCAGTCTTGCATAGCTTGCTTGTTTTATTTCAAGCAACAACATTGAACGTTGCAATAAATTCTAATAATAAAGCTTTGCTGACAATAATGATGTCAAATAATGTGAGTTCTTTTACCTATCATAGAATTATCTGAAATAATCAGAGTTAGTTATTTATTACTTGTTTTTATTTTTCAGTTTGTGGAATTGAAGGGCAGTGTTTTTAAGAAGTTTGATAAGAATAATTTATTTCAAGTGTCTTGTAGTGATGTACGCGAACGGTTCCATTTGTTTGTACTATTATTTATAGTTGTTTTACAAACAATGAAAGAATATTCTTGGAAAGAAGGTAATTATATTTTTTATTGGAATGAAATAATGAGGTAGGGAACAAAAGAAGAAAGGTATTTGAAAATCATTAACCATTATCGTAATCACAGAATCTTGTCCCAAAACATATATTCATATCACTCTCTTATTCTTTCAAATTTGCCTTCTTATAAATGTATTAGTTATTTTCATCCCTGAGTGGTTGCATTGGTTGATGAAGTCTGTGATTCATCATTTCTTTTTCCACAAATCGTATCAATCTGTAGTGCAACTGTCACTTTTGAGCTTTTCAATCTGGATGATTATCTTGTGGAAAACATATATATTATGTTAAATTTGTGATGTGCATATTTTGTTAATTGATGCCTTCTCAGTAATCATAACAAATAAAACTCAATGATAGATGGAGTCAACTGCACAACCTCTAACGTACCAAAAACAGGTGACCTCTTGAGTTTTTTAACTTATGTGTTTCAGAGAGGTTCTGGGTTTTGGTTCCTGATTGCTTAATGGTTCTCCTTGCTGAAGTGTTAGTGGACTGGATTAAACATGCGTTTATCACAAGGTTCAATGAACTTCCTGTGGATGTATATCGGGATTACACCATAAGTTTGGCCTATGATATGGCACAAACTCGACAAGAGCATGTAAGTACTATAATTTTGCATGTGAAGATAATTGAATTAATATTTAATAGAGATATTGTTTTATCTTGTAATTAGTGAAAAAGCTTTCTATTTTGACTAATTTAGTTGCATTGCTTATGAAAAAGTGTGGAATTGCTACCAGTTATGTTTATGTTCTTAAATAGATTTTAAATAGAAAATATAAAAACTATTCATTACTATGTAAATCTTGTATCTGTGAATGCTTATATGAAAAGCATATGTGTAAAATTTTCATTATGGAAGAATTAGTTTACAAATGTTTGCAATTGTATACATATGTGCCCAAATTGTTGAAACATTAAAATTGAATCTATAATATTCTAGAATTTATGTAATTATCAATTGCTTACTATTATTTTTTTAATTATTGCTTTACTATCATTATCATCTACACCATCAGTTTAGGCATGATTTTCCTACACTACCAGAGGGCACTAATGTTGTATTTCTTCATGTGTTGAAATGTTTCTGCGGGCAGAAACATTTCAAACATGCCTTCCTTTGTCGCTGAAATCGTTTTGCGCATTTTATTCACATGTTTTCTTCGTTTTCTCATGTATTCATTTATTTCTTCTGCTTAGATTTCTGCTTTTCGTTTTTTTCTAAATTTTTCATTCCAAATTTCGTCTCTCCATGACGCCTGAAACTGCCCTTAAAAACTTCATCTGAGCTACTACCACACTTCTAGTTTACTTTGCTCCCATTTTCTAAGACGTGTTTTTAAAGTAAGTACTGTTTTGGGGGAAAAAACTTTTTTTTTCCCCCTGAAACAAAATTTATTTTACATGAAAGAGCATTTCTTATTGAAATAATCTGACTAATTTAAAAGAAAATTCAGCCCCAGTTGGTGCGCCATTTTGAAATAAACTGCAATTTCTACTCAAACAAACTCGGTCGAGGAATCTGAAAAGCAAATATCTATCTGTCTTGCTACTTTATTGCTAGAATTGGTTCAATGAAAAATCATATATTCATTTCACAAAAACATGGAAATTTATTAAACAATTTAAAACAATTATTTATATTGTATAACTTTACCCAAAATAAAAATTAAATGTTTGTCATGACCGTTCCAACCTTATGTCTTCGCGCGCTTTTTCGGCCATCTTTATCCATCTCCGACGCCGCCGTTCTCAGGTCCAGACACCATCTTCTCTCTTCTTTTCTCGGAAGCTCACTTCAATTACCGTTCATCAGATCAACAAACTATTTGCTGCTAACATTCCAGTCCAATCCCTGACAACTTCGCCCAAGCCCTCTATGTCCCTCCAACTCGTTCACATGAAATATTTTAAGCTCCACTGTCACATTTAGAGTTCCAATTTTGATGTTCTCTCAATATCCATTCCCTAGTAGATGCTTACAAGTCCCCAAAGAAAAAAAACTCCTAACATTAATTGGAGCACGATCCGTTCATGAGCAGTCATGAGCATCAGTCAGAATGAATGTCTCTCGTATTCTTTCAGCCCTGCAAAGCTCGGTTCATAAATTCGATTGTTTATTTGCAGATAACATTTGATGTACTTTCGTACCTAGCCAATCTCTAAATTTCTTGCAAAACGAACTAGCCGTCTTCACGACTGTCACTGCTTTTTCGGCCAATCCCAGAATTCTATATAGAATTAACTAGCCGTCTCCGCAATTGTCACTGCATGAATATGTTGACCTTGACGACAGCTCGCGTACCGTTGCTATGCTAGCATATTCACATAATTTATCCCCTTTTATTTGACGCCATTTATAATAAATAATTGTACAATATTCAGTGACATATTGGTATGTCACATTATACTATTTTACTACCTAGTTGTCATCATTGTTCCAATTCCATTTGCCATAGTGAGGAACCAACTTTTCTTAGATAATATGAGCACAAATTATGAAAAGTCAAACATTTTGACCAAGTTTCACCAAATTTGTATGTTGAGGGTCAAGTTGAATCCTGACTTTCGATACTAATATTCTACTGCACCAGATGTTCACCCAGGAAGGTAAGCCTAGGAATGCTATGTTATTTCAAAGAATTAAATGTTAAGTCGTAGGCTTCCGCGGCCGGAATCATGTGAATGATGTTGGCTGTCCGGGTGATGCCGTGTCGAAGGCTGTGTTGCCAACGTTTCGACCATTTTTTCGTGGTTTTCCTCAGGGCTGGTCTGCCAACACGCAGACCAACTCTGAGGAAGACCACGAAAAGATGGTCGAAATGTTGGCAACACAGCCTTCGACGCAGCGTCTCCCTGACAGCCAACATCATTCACAATTAAATGTTAGATCACTTTCATATCTGCTGTCACATTAGAGAAAATGAAACTGAAGAAGAGGGAGCAGCCATTTTACCATATTAAAACTAATTTATTCATTGGCAATGATTTATTGTTACATAAACCCAGAATTCCCTCCAATGTCCTTGAGAATGAAGCTGAAGCTCCGGACATGTCATGCCAGGTACATTGCCAATTTTCCTTTTAAGTACTGAAAATTCAGTGTAACGTATATTTACAGTTGTCCTGAAAGTGAACTCTTAAAAGGGAGATAATAAAAGAAATTAAGAAAATTGAAATTAAGGTAGTCAAGTAGTCGAGGAGAAGGGTGGTTTGTTAACGGGTATAATTTTTGTTACTGCGATATTTTGTTTTTTCAAAACATCTCTCTCCCTCCCTCTCTGTCCCTGTCTTGCTCTCTCCCCTCTTACTCCCTCACACTCTCTTCTTCCCTCCCTCCCCCTCCCACACACTCTCTCCTTCCCTCCCTCTCCCTCCCTCACACTCTCTCCTTCCCTCCCTCTCTCCCCCTCTCCCTCCCTCACACTCTCCCCTTCCCTCCCTCTCCCTCCCTCACACTCTCTCCTTCCCTCCCTCTCTCTCCCCCTCTCCCTCCCTCACACTGTCCTTCCTTCCCTCTCCCTCCCTCTCTCCTCCCTCTCTCCCTCACTCTCCCTCTCTCTCTCGTTCTCCTCCTCTCCCTCTCTCCCTTCCTGTCTCTCCCTCCCTCTTCCCTCCCTCTCTCTCCTCCTCTCCCTCCCTCTCTCTCCCCCTCCCTCTCTCTCTCCCCCTCCCTCTCTCTCCCCCCTCTCTCCTCTCCCTCTCTCCCTTCCTGTCACTCCCTCTCTCCCTTTCCCTCCCCCCTATCTCTCTCTCTCTCTCCTGTCTCTCCCCATCTTCAAAACATCCATCTGTCGGTCTGCTCTCTTCTGTGTGGTTTATTTTTTTGACTTGTCTCTGATGTTAACATTTACATTAGTTGTGATTTGTTAATATTGTAGCGTTTTTGAGTACATGTGCTTTAAAGTCTTACAAAGTTTCTCAAAAATTCAAAAGTTTTCAGTGAAAATGAGCTCAAAATTCCTCATTTTTAGAAACACTCAAATCCCATATTTTTAAAACAGCTCCAAATTTTTGCTTCAAACTTTTCTTACTGATTGTACTAATTGCACTGTTTAAGATGACAGTAAAACCATTTTGCTGTAGTCTTTTGTTTTTTGAAAAATTTCACAAATGTAATATTTTTAAATATCCTTCACGCCATTAATATGCACATTTCCAGCAATTTATATACATTATTGTATTTGTGAGTGCAAGTGCTTCAAATGACTTCCAATAAAGTTTTTCGAAAACTTAATTTCTGTGGAAAAGAGCTTCAAATTTCGCATTTACAGTTACATGCCATTTCTTTTAATACACCTCTGAAGTTTTCAACAAAAATTTCCTTATAGGACAAGGTTTTACTGTTCTATAATATTCTTAGAGTAACATTTCAGTTTTAGTATTAGGAAACTGAAATATTGAGAAATTTTCAACAAAATGGACTTTGGCAGCGATGGATGGCATCTTGCAAGATAAGTGGCAAGTCCGAAAAGCTAGCTCGGACCAAAGAAATTAGAAAACTAACTAACGAGAGAAAAGTGTGCTATTCAGTAGCACCACTACTTGGTCTTGGTTTTGAATCTTGAATTTAAATTACAAAGACAACATGATTGTTTTCTTTCAGGAAGTTTTTTCATTAAAGTCCTTGAATTGTTTTGAAACAATTTTTTGTTTGTGTTTATATTTTCTTTATCTTCATGATAATTTTTGTGTAAGCTATTTTCAAGAAACTATGAATTAAACGACTGAATCCTGTTATGTTAAGAAAAGGATATCTTGATGAATATCTGCGAGTTGAAATAGTGTGGAATAAAATAAACAATTCTGAGGAATTATTCCTTTCTTAAAAGAATTCTAGAATGTTTGAATTCTCTATATTCTCACTTCTTGTTTTTAATTTTGACTTGGTTAATTCTGAAGTTCTCTTAGAATTTTCTGTTTTCTCTAGAAATGAATGTGTCTATGGTTGAAAACTGACAAAATATTTGCATTGGACACTAATAGAAAATAATATTGTGCAAAACTAGTGATGATATTGCCTTTTTGTTTACAGGCCTTTTCAGACCATTCCGATTTGGTTGCCCGGCGGATGGGCTTTATCCCTCTGCCTTTGGGGGTGGTAATGGTGCGAGTGCTGGCACATGCCCTCCATGTAGAGGGCCCTGCTGCTCTGGTGCTTGTCGTCTTGGCATACTGCTGCCTGGCATCTTTTCGGGTGCTGAACAGTGTTGTGCTCCTCGGGAAGGCATGTGATCTGATCACCCAGCACCAACATGAGCGTGCTCTGTCATCCCCTCATTCGCAGTCTTCTAGCCGCACAAATGCCTCTTTCAATATTGTGGAGACTGAAAAATCACCTGTACAAATTCAAGTAAAAAATTGTGATTCACAATACAGTCCTGTTGCAGAACATCCTAGTGTTTGTAGGACACTTAGTGTAAATGATGAATTGTTATGCCAAAGATCTGCTTCCCCTAAGAAAGCAGAAAATGATTTGCTGAGGGAGAATCCCCCAGAATGCAGCCTAGGACCGGCTGCCATCTTTTCCAATAGTGCTGTTAGCATTAACAATGTCTGTCTGAACGAAGCACTATTAAATGAAGTTTGTGAGAAAGAGGAAGATTTTACTAAAGAAAATGGAATTAGTACTGAAGCAGTATGTCTTAGTGAGCCAAATATTCAAGCCAACGTGGAGGCTGATGTAGGTGCTACAGATACTGAAAATAGTGCAGCTTGTGAAGAACATGTTTTGAAAAGAGCAGAATCAGAACCTTCTCTACCAAGTCTTTCAGAAACATAGTGTCTTTGTGATATCCTTAATATCTATATCAAAAATGTGATGTAAATACTTTTATAAATTGTTTTGCAATTTTAATTTAATGTTCTTGTTTTGTTTGCTGTGTATATTATGTATATAGATGTAATATTGTTATTGACATCTGTCAAACTGCATAATCCTCCTGAAGGTTTTTGAATTCGTAAATAATTATATTGTAACTATGGGTGTCTGGAAAAAATCATTATTTATTTCTTGTGTTTTGAATAGTAATCATGAAGTGGATGGTGAATACAGATTACAGTATTCACTTCATATCTCTGTTTTTGTATTGTGTGTCTTACATTGTCCCAAATGCTTTTACTGAATTTCATTGATGATCAGAACAGTCATTTATGAAAAATGACTGTTAAATGTGAAGAGTAAATGTGTTGAATCAGTGTTCTATATTGTTGTTTTTTTTGTCAATGATATTGCCACAATGTCATGATTGCTTGTATTTTTTTATGAGAGAATTAGTACCACATATTTTTGCACATTGTAATACACTCGAAAACAACTTAAGAGACTGAGTTGGTTTATCTTTTGTGATAACTACTACAATGACTATTGTAAAATGCCGCATTATGCAAAGAAAAAATAATTAAATAAAATTTATTGTTTCATGCATTGTTGATCTCATTTAATAAAGAAATACTGGTATTCGTTGTACCAGTGTGAATAAGTTTAAATGTATGTTTTTTCCTTGAACTTCATGTTATTGTGTTGAAAATGGTGCTATGAGGAATACCAGAATGTTGTGAAGTCAGCACATGTTCTGAGGGTAAGTTGTCTTAAAGCTTTGTGTTAAGTATATTGTGTTCTATAGTGGGCTCATTTGATGACTGATATGTATGACCCTCAAAATGTTTAGAGTGCATCTACAGAAAAGTGTGCAAAGAAATTGAAGATATAATATTGCTACTAACATAATGGTGTCTGTATTCAGAATATTACTGCAAAAGAATGGTGTGAAAATCGTTCTTGTAATGAGTGTCTTACGTTGTCATTTTGGTCTCTTATCTATTTCAAAAGATAAAACTTGTACTGGTACACAATTGTTTGTTACATGAAAGATTGTTGCTGTTTTCATTGCAAAATTATTTATTTGGTTGTAATTTCTGTGAAATAACTTATTTTATTGACTAATTTTATTGACTTATTTTATTGACACTAACTTTACAGTGTTACATTATTTGTATGATTGTGGCCATCTCATGAGAGTATTTCTATAAAATGAATGGTATTAATTTTAATTTCTGTATTATAATATTTCAAGGACACCAGATTGATATCAATGTTTTGGATTTAATGTGCCATTTGAGGTTAATGGCACTGAAGCTAACAGCACAAATGTGTATGATCATAACAGTTCTAGAAAAGGAAATGTCTGTGTAGGTGAGTACATTGTCCTGCCCAAAGTTTTTGTGTTTTATTGATATTAGAACTTAATATGCACTTTGATATTTGTCTGTTTTTCTGAATTATATTACCTTTTTACTGATTACTTGATTGACATCATTTGTAGTAGTTTATGTGCCCTATTCCTGATCCAATCTTTGTCTGAAAATACAAGGAGGATAGATTATTTTTTTAATAAGTGGTCGCAGATTCAAGAATTAAAACTTGAAGTATTCCCAGAAAGAAAAAAGAAAATAATAATAATAATAATAATAATAATAATAATAATAATAATAATAATAATACTAGAAGATTATAAGATTAATAATTTAAGATTTTTTATTGAAGATATTTTATGCATGATTGCTCATTAATGAAAATTTAGTTGGATCCTTGTGAACATTCTGCACTCTAAATCCTAGTTCTAAAAATGAAAAGATCTTTGTATTGGAACCCAACTTAAAACATTTCTGCATGACTGTCTGTGCTAAGGAGTGAGGGTATCCCAATGAATAGAGTGCCCAAAAAAGTATCATTCTGTATTTTTCATTGTAAGAAACCTGACTCGCATTCCCTGAGGGACATGCAAAACTAATTAATTTAATGGGCCAT
This sequence comes from Teleogryllus occipitalis, assembly GCA_011170035.1. Lineage (NCBI taxonomy): Eukaryota > Metazoa > Arthropoda > Insecta > Orthoptera > Gryllidae > Teleogryllus > Teleogryllus occipitalis. The sequence continues at coordinate 8,815 of BLKR01006840.1, read as the reverse complement.
GAAAGCATTGTTTCAGAAATACAGTGAGCTAGTTGGACCCATGCAAACATTCTGCAGTTTGTAATTTATTGTTATAAAATTAAAAATAGTTTTAATACTTGATCCAAACTTTGAACAGCCAGAACCTGAACTGTGCATTATAGCATTATATATGTGTAAATACTGAGTAAGTAATGTTCTTAATTTTATTGCAGAATATTATTTCTGTCACTATTTCTTCAATTTAATTTTACATTGATATTGAGTTACTGTTCGTATGCCCTGGTGTAAGTGTCCCCAGAAGAGCTAAATATCCAAAACTATTAGAAGGTACAAAATGTTTTCGTTTTGTCAAATAGGTACTGCTTAATAAACAATTCAGGCCCCTCTGTCTCTTCATATTTCCCACAAAACCTGGTTTTAAGAGTTTTTAATCCTTGTATAATACATGTGTGTTACTTTTCAACATATTGCCAGATGTCATTAAACAATTAATATCAGTAAACAAAAAGTAGAAAGTAAAATCTTTGTAAAGTAAAAGCTGTTCCATAACTAATTCTGTACAATTAGAATACTAATAATCAAAAAGAAAAATAATGTTTATTTTAACAGTGATAAATAATGCAATACTTAACATTTTTATTGTATAAACTTTTTGAAAATTACTTAACATGTAACAAGTAATGTACTTCAGCTTCTGGGTCAATGACCCTCATCTCGATCAGGTTTTTGTCCGGTTTCCCTGATCCATTGAGCAAATGCTGAGATGGCACCCTGGTTTTTCTTCTGAACATAAATGTAGCTTCACAGTTCTGGACAAATGTAGCGCTCTACTTTTCCTTGAAACGCTAGGAATAGAGCGGGGGATTACTATTTTGTTAGCAATGCACAACGGTCAAATCTGTAATTTGCTTATCCATGCAAATAAGTTTTCTATAACTCGAGAACGAAAATGTCTCGTCTTTTTTCAAATGGTTTAGGCGCTAGGAGTGTTCACAAACGGACAGACAGACGGACATTTTATTTCCAATTTTTTTCCGGCATTTCGGCACCCACAAAACAGGGATTCGGGCTACACCGCGTGTTAGAGGATTTTTTCTCTTAATTTAGCAACTGGTTTTATTCACTTTTTCGCCACCAGAGCCCGGCAATGAATTTTTTTCGCCGAAAATCCGCCGTTTTTTCACGCGGCATTACATCACTTACTCTATACTGCGTATATTACTCTCGTATACGTGTACGTATACGAGAAAGTAAAAATAATTTAGGGGGAACGCGTCCTCCCCCTCCCCCGGTAGTGTCGCCCGTATTTACATTCCCCGAAATACCAAATTTTTCATCTAATATCAGTTTCAGGCATGCCTTGCGAGAGGGGGGATTTGTTGTATACTTATCTGGTTTTTTGTCCATGGCGTAAAAATCGTAGAAGACAGTTATCTTTCTTAGCACATTCGTAGCGTGCGAGTAAGCCTAAAAATGCCGTGGTGATTTGAGGATCCTTCCGCAACCAATGTACGGGCAGTTTCTGTGACCGCTGAAAGCACCGGATTCATCCTCCCGGGAAGCTTACGGGAAACGGTCATTTTGCGGAGGCCCTTTTAATCTATTCAAATCGGACAAATCTATTCAATCTATGATTTTTGCTTAGGAACAGGAAAAAACAACATAATTTTTTACTCAGAAAGTGATGCCAAGTAATGTGTTCAGAAATATTTTACATTTTCTGTTTACTGACTCAATTTACAAGAGACAAGGTCTTAAATATTTACATAACTGACTATTAAAAGAATGTGCTACAGAATAGCATAAACCTTCTCCTACTAGTTTATTTTCTAATATCTTGTCTGGGCTAGCTTTTCGATTTTGTCCCACCCTCTTCCAAATGGCATCTGTTGCTGCCTAAAGGACATTTTTTCACATTTTCTCATTTTTTCGACCTGATGGTAGAACTAAAATGTGATTTTAAGAATTTGATAGAAGAGTAAAACCTGGTCATTTATCCATATATCTTTAAAAACAATTCGAGACAGTTTGGAGAAAATGTCGTTTGAGCGTTCGTGAAAATGCTCAATTTTGAGCTCAGTTTGACAGGAAAATTTTGAGTTTTCAAGAAACTTAATTGAAAATGATTTGAAGTACTTCTTCTCGTAAATTAAATAACGTACAAAGAACGTCCATCATACAAATGAGTGACGTGAGATAAAGTGAAAAATATTATGGATGTGAAAGTAAATAGTATATCAAAATGGTATTTATGTCGTGTAATTCAGTGCAATTATCACTATCCGAACAAAAACTTAAACAAAGAATTTGAAGCCGTATTCGAGAAAGTGGTCTTTGAGTTTTCTGAAAATTTGAGCTCATTTTAACAGAAATCTTTTAGATTTTCCAAGAAACTTTATAAGACATTCTTCGATGCACTTGTACTTACAAATACAATAATGCATACGAAACGCCTGCAATTAAAATATTAATGAAGAGGGAAAGATAAATAAAAGTACATTTATGTAATATTTGAAAAAAAGAAACAATGCAATAAAAATGAGTTTATGAATTCTTATATAAGGGATTCGCACATTATCCGCACCATCAGGGAAAACTAGAGAAGCTACTGAATGACACAGGATTTCTCGTAGTAAAGTTTTCTAATTCCCTTGGATCGGGCCCAAAGAGTATATCCCTTGGATCGGGCCTATCAGATCTATGCCAACTTTATAAGTGTATTTTACTCTCTTCTTACAAGATATTTAAAGAAAAAAGTACTATGGCTTCCAAATTCGTAAAAATAAGAAGACTATCCACACCATATCACATCTGATGTAGATGGATGACATTAAACTTTACAGTTCAACAGACAGACAGCTTCAATATCTCCTTGAAATAACACGAACTTTTTCTGAAGACATTCATATGAGTTTTTGTATTGACAAATGTAAGACGCTTCACGTAGACAAAACTGGAAAGTTACAGAAGATAGACAACACACTTAATGATCAAACGACAATACAGGCAATGGGCGATGAAGAAATATATAAGCATTTAGAATTCGATCAAGCAGCAATCACAGACAACAAAGCAATCAAACAATCTCTAACAAAACAGTACAAATCAAGAATCACTGCACTCCTGAAAACCAAATTAACAGGTAATAACATGATAACAGCAATCAACACATTTGCAGTACCAGTATATACGTACTCATTTGGAATTATACCGTGGAGCGACACAGACCTCGAAGACATCCAGAGACTTACCCGCACAATTTTGACAAAATTCAGACATCACCATCCAAATAGCGCAATAGAACGAGTGACACTCCCACGAAGTGAGGGAGGAAGAGGCCTAATAGATCTAAAGAACTTGTGCTACTTACAAATCCATTCATTAAGGAACTTTTATTATGAGAAACAGGCAACCTCAGAACTACACGCTGCAATAGTTCAAGCAGATACTAAATTAACCCCTTAACCTTAACAACAAACAGCTGGACATTTCGTCGCGGGTTACAGACAATAACTGCAAAATAGACATGTGGTTAAGAAAGGAACTCCATGGACGCCATGCAAATGATCTCAAGCAACCTCATGTAGACTCAAAAGTCTCAAACACTTGGCTAAAATACGGTAATCTGTTTGGCGAAACAGAAGGTTTCATGGTCGCCATACAGGATCAAGTGATCAACACTAAAAGTTACAGGAAGCATATCCTCAAACAAACAATAGATGACAAATGTAGAAAATGCCATACAACCGTTGAGAGAATACAGCACATCACATCAGGATGCAAATTAATAGTCCATACAGATTACACCTATAGGCACAATCAAGTTGCAAATATTATTCGCATGGCGAATAAAATTATCCGCCTGGCCTATCATTCGCCTGGCGTTAATCAGAGAAACCACGGAAAACTACCGATCAGAGCAGCCGACCGCTAGAATTCTCCTCCAGACAGCGACTGAATTCAACCTAGCTGAAAAGCTAGTGTCGAAAATCCTGCCGCCGTAGTTTTCCGTGGTTTCTCCGATCAACACCAGGCGAATGCCGGAGCAGTACCCTAACAAACGGGTCACGAAACGTGCGCGATCTTTCCTACCTCTTCCTTGTCCTATCCTCTCCCCTTACAACATATACACTAACATGCAGTACACTACCACACATACCGGGAGACCGGTCGGGAGCTTAGGGCAAATATTATTAACCAGCTGGGGCAAATATTATTTCCCGGCTGGGGCAAATATTATTAACCAGAAACTGGCAGCGAAATCCGTAACAAACCCACCCTTGAACTATGTGTTCCACAATTACCTTCAAATCAAGTCCATCAATGAAGAAGTAACATCTGCAAGGGAGAAATACCACGGAAACTAGAAAATCATTCAAATCATCTCGCTAATTATCTACCAGATGATGGTGAAGAAATAATAAGATTACTGCGACATAAACAGCTAGATATAATGTACCGTTTTGTGTAAAATAAATAGGAAAGCTACTGTTGAGTTGCATTTCCACTTATGCAAATTTTCTTAAACAATTTGATATATTTCTGTGGGAAAATTGCAAATAAGCAGAGTTATATTTAAAAATTGAATAATAATAATAATAATAATAATAATAATAATAATAATAATAATAACTGGAAAGCTGCAGGGGTAGACAGAGTGCAAAACTTTTGGATTAAGAAATTTACGTCCATGCACCCATACCTGAAAATGACAGTAAACAATATACTGAACAAGAATGAAGAGATGCCCGTATGGATGACACGTGGTATTACCTATCTCCTGCCAAAGAGAGGAGATGGAAAACTCCCTAAAAACTACAGACCAATAACCTGCCTTCCAATCGTGTATAAGATAATAACAGCAGTAATAGCTGGTAAAATATACAAACACCTACAACTAAATGATCTGCTACCCATTGAGCAGAAAGGATGTCGTAAGGGCTCGTATGGGTGCAAGGAGCTACTGCTGCTCAACAAGATAATGTTGAAGAATGCTAAACAGAGCAGGAGACATTTGAGCGTTGCGTGGATAGATTATCAAAAAGCCTATGACAGCGTCCCACATGACTGGATAGTCAGGGCCCTGGAATTATACAAAATACACCCGAAACTAATAGAGTTCTGCAAGTGCAGTATGAAACAATGGAGTACTACGTTATTTCTGAAAAATGGGCAAAAACAACTACAATCAAGAGTTATACAGATAAAGAATGGTATATTCCAAGGGGACTCCCTGTCACCACTGCTATTCTGTATTTGTTTAATCCCATTGAGTAGGCAGCTTAATCACCCCTCTTTTGGCTATAAACTGGACAAAAGGGAAAAACAAATTAGTCACCTCTTTTACATGGACGATCTAAAACTCTTTGCCAAGAATGAGAAAGCTCTATTTGAAATGTTAACTGTCGTAAAAGACTTCAGTAAAGACATCTGCATGCAGTTTGGCCTTGACAAATGTGCGAAAGCAAATATAGTTAGGGGTAAGCTTGCCAAGTCGGAAAATATTCAATTGGAAGATGGAAACATAATAAAATATCTTGAACCTGGAAGAACGTATAAATATCTTGGCATAGAGGAAAGTAGTGACATTTCACATAATGTAATGAAGGAAAGAATATTAAAGGAATACTATAGGAGAGTAAGAATGATCCTGGAAATAGAACTTAGCGCTAAGAATAGAATTTCAGCAATAGGTTCGCTGGCCGTCCCTGTACTTGAATACAGCTTTGGTCTCATCGATTGGACTCAACAGGACATCTTGAGTATGGACCGAAAAACACGGAAACTTCTAATGATGTATGGAACTTTGCATCCGAAAGTTGATATTGACAGACTGTATGTTGCACGCAGGGATGGTGGTCACGGGCTAAGACAAGTGGAGTCTGCATACCGAAATGCAATAGTTGGAATGGCTAAGTATGTAACCCAGCAAGCAGACGATCCTTTGATGAAGCAAATTATTCTGATCGAAGCGAAGAACGAAGGCAGAGTATTGTAAAACTTGCGAAGAAAATAGCATCAAAAGACCTGCAAGCGGTGGACCAAGCAAACACGGATTTACTGACAAAATTCAACACCAGAACCGAGTCTCAAAAACTACTGAAACAGGCTTGGAGAAACAAACCTCTGTATGGCCAATATTTAGCTCGTCTCGATAATGTGAACGTTAATGATGAGCTAACACATGCGTGGCTTAAGAGAGGTAAAATGAAAATTGAGTCGGAAGCATTCCTAATTGCAGCACAAGATCAGGCACTACGAACACGCCATTATGAGAAGGTCATATTGAAGACAATACAGGAAGACAGATGCCGACTGTGCGGAGAGAAGTCTGAAACTGTTGATCATATTGTTTCAGGATGTCCAATTCTGGCTAAACATGAATACCTGAAAAGACACAATAAAGTGTGCTCATATATTCACTGGCATATAAGTAAAGCTATGAATGTCCCAGAGATAAGCAATAAATGGTATAACCACACACCTAAACCAGTAACAACAGCTGGGCATAACACCATCTTGTATGATCAACAGATTCACACCGATCGCACTATAATGGCTAACAAACCAGATATAGTGATACGCAGTAAGGCGGAAAAAACATGTCTCCTCATTGATGTATCTATTCCATGTGATGGAAATGTAACAGCAAAGTCTGCTGAGAAATTTCTAAAGTATAAAGATCTTGCAATCGAGGTCAGTCGAATGTGGAATGTTAGAACAGAGATTGAGCCAGTAATAATAGGTGTTCTGGGCGCAATTCCTAAAGATCTTACGAAGCACTTGACTAAGATCCCAGGCTGCAGTAAGCACTATGAAATTCAGGATATCGTACTCTATGGTACGGCGCACATTTTGCGCAAGGTGTTGTAGAACCAAATAGATCATCGAATCTACACCTTAGGAAGCTGGGTGCAACCTGGTGTGGATTTTCGTTTACTGCCGGAACCCAAGATCATTCACCGTGAGAAAGGAAGATAATAATAACAATAATAATAATAATAATAATAATAATAATAATAATAATAATAGCAAAGCTGATAGCCAGGAGAAAGTTGATAGTTATAAATTCAAGTCATACTGGCAGGAAATCTGGACCAACCCTTCAAGCTACAATCATGATGCATCATGGCTCTCTGAACTTCAGGAAAAGATGGGCAACCTTCCAGAAATGTCTGAAGTCCACATTACCACCGAAGATATTGAAGGAAGTCTTAAGAAATGCCAAAATTGGAAATCAGCGGGATCTGACAAAATTCAGAACTTTTGATTGAAGCGTTTTGTCTCCCTACACAACTTGATTTCAAATAGTTTTAATGAGATACTTCAGAAGTCTGATCAGTGCCCAAAATTCTTAACGCAAGGTATTACTTACTACCCAAAAGTGTTCCTACATCAGATCTCAAAAATTATAGGCCAGTAACATGTCTCTCTGTACTATATAAGTTATTAAAACCAGTTTTACACGAAAAGATATACATGCATTGTGATCAGAACAATATCATCAGCATGGAACAGAAAGGATGCATCAGGAGTACCTTTAGATGCAAAGAACAGTTGACTGTGGAGAGCGTAATCATAAAACAAGCTGAGGTAAAAAGCCGAAACTTGAGCATGTGCTACATCGACTATAGAAAGGCATTTGATTCGGTACCTCATGAATGGCTGATACACATTTTGAAAATATTTCAAATTAATACAAAGGTTGTAAACCTGCTTGCTGCCTTAATGAAAAAGTGGTGCACGGAGATTAATTTGGAGAATTGTACATTTAAGATTGATATTCGTCGAGGAATATTTCAAGGCGATTCATTGAGTCCTCTATGGTTTTGTTTAGCTATAAACCCCCTATCACAGCTTCTAAACAAGGAATGTCTAGGGTACAGACTCCGACTGAGAGATCCTACCTCCCGAATCAGCCATTTATTATTTATGGATGATCTTAAACTGTTTGCCGAGAGCCATAACCACCTGAAAGCGCGGAAGTATGTGACGCGGGTATTTAGTGAAGACATTGCTATGTCATTTGGATTTGATAAATGTGCCGAAATACACCAAAAAAATGGTAAACTGGTCGAAGTACCTGATGAAACTTGTGATTTTCGACAGCTTTTGTACCACAACTGTTATAAATACCTTGGTATCCAACAAAATAGACGAGTGAACCACACAAATATGAAGTCGATATTCAAGGAAAGGTACAAATCAAGAATCACAAAGTTGATGAACAAAAAATTGTACTCAAGGATCTAATAAGTGCTATTGACACCTATGCTGTCCCAGTATTGACATATTCCTTTGGTATCCTGAAATATTCAGACGCAGACCTTCGGGAACTGGATACGATTACTCGAACCACCTTCACAAAATTCAGAATACATCATCCCAAGAGCGCTGTCGAAAGGCTCTATCTTCCCAGAAACCTAGGAGGTAGAGACCTGCTTAATATCTTCAATCTGTGCAGGACACAAGAAAAGAAAATGCGAATGTACTTTCACGCCTCGGATAGTGTTTTACTGAAGAATGTAGTTGCTGTAGATGCAAACTATTCAGCTCTAAATCAGTCTAAAGAAGACTGAAACCAACAATGAAATTGTTTCCCAGATATGTAACATGCAGACAGATTGGAAGAACAAGACCCTTCATGGAAAATATCCTAATCTCTTAAATAACCCATCAGTTGATAAAGTCTCTTCGCTCCTGTGGTTGAAAATGGGATATTTATTTCCTGAAACTGAAGGATTTATTATAGCAATTATGATGGGGATCAAGATGGGGTAATAAAAACACGCAATTATGATAAACACATACTGAAGAGCAGTATAAAAGATGT